>PQXK01000120.1:0-111968 GCA_004786245.1 Botrytis hyacinthi | reverse complement strand
GGGGGGCGGGATCAAACAATTACGCGAACACTATTCAAGAAAGAATTAGTATGCTGCTGTGCCGGCCAATCTGTCTCTCTGATTAGTCTACCGTCACTATCGTCAGGTGGTGTCACTGCTTGGAAGCTTTAGGGGATTGGGAGGCGTTTTGCGGATTGGGCAGCTTCCTGGAGTTTCTATTTCAAGATGAATTGGATGAGTGCTGTGCTGACGAGTACACATTTTCCTGGCCAATCCGCTCATTGCAAGTTTTTTCTTCCTTCTTCTTTTTACCCTTGCCGGTGATTATGAATACAAAGAAGAAGATGGGGATGGGGGTGGGGGTGGGAATGAAGGCCCCTTTTTCGACTTTGTCGAAATATGCCGGACTCGACTCAAGTGTAGATGGTCGATGGATGAAATTGGTGGGAAAAAAACTTTTGGACAGCAAACTAGATTTCGAGATGAAGTTGAAATCTGGTTAGTATCAGAGAATATGAGAATCGATATCTTTTGGGGATTTCCTTGGGATCTGGGAGTAACGGGTTACGATTAGTAATTTGGAATAAGGCCTTTTCTGGATGAATTTTGAGATCTGTATGTCTGGGTTTGGGACGGGGCTTTCTTGGGGGCTCAGAGAACGGAGGTTTTAGTAATTTGGAAATGGAGTTTGTTGTTTGAGGATGATTAGGATGAGTGCGGTGATGTGGTTCGTTTTGTGAAGTGATGTGATGTGATGTGAGGCGATACAAATCAAGTGATATGATTTACAATGATTGAGATTATGTTATGTGCAGTGATGATTTGGTGGAATTAGAGTTTGAGGTGTGAGATGTGAGGTGTGAGGTGGGCGATGATATGAGAAATGTGAGATTCTCGGTAATGGTGAAGTAGATAGCAAATACAAAGTGTATCCTGGTAGTATCTTTACTACAAATGCTGTAAGATTTTTCACTACAGCTTTCAATTTTCGAGCTCATTTTCATGTGAATCGTTTCCTTCCTCTCCGTCGCCTCTCTTGATTTGGTTCAGATGTTTCTCCTTGAATTGTTCCCTTTTCATTCGAACTGCCTGATCCTTCTCGTTGAAGATTCTTCTCTTCTTCTTTGGTCAGTAAGAGGAGGAGAGCGGAGGTGTGCATCTCATCTACGTCATTTAGTTAGGATTTGTAATATCAAATCCGCTTGATCGTTGCAGTTTCTGCTCATGCTTCTCGTTTTCACTTTAGGTATATCGCTCCTTCCGCTCAAGGATTTGAATGTAGCCAATGCGCACTAGCACACTTCATCTCCGAGGTCCATTCCCTTATCCTCTCCAAATTCCATCCTGAGATATACCTCTGATCATCTTCGTTCTTGGGTAATCGCTTCCCGCCAATTCGGATTGTGTGGGATAATGCGCAGGTATCGCCGTGAGAAACGAATTGGAAACATAGCTTGTCTGCGATACATGCTGCTTTACATTGTGAGAAGGATACTGGAGTGCCTTTGTTGTGATATATTTTCCAACCTTCGTCTGTGTTTTCCCAATCGTTCATTTGAGGGACTAATTGGGGAGCGATGTATTCAAATAGGTCTTTGAAGAGGAATGGTTGCTACGTGGATATATTTAGTAAGGCTTGTACGTTAAGTGAGGTGTTGGGATTGTGTTTTTAAAAAGCATTTCATGGATGATTGAGGAAGTTCCGCCGCGCTCATAATGTGTTCTATTTTCATTGCTCGTTCGGGATATAAGGGAATAAATAAAAGTTTATATACCATGCTCATTGTGCGGGCTTTCCAGTTTTCGATCCATAACCACAAGTCTTCCATGTCTGTCCCAGCGAGGTGATGTAACGACAGTACAGGCTCACACCAGATTTCGCTCCCAAAACCAAGAGTTGATGGTACCTCTCCATTAAACATTGGCCAATAGCCTTTAAGCCTGATGCCTATCTCCTTTAGTGCCTTAGCAAGAGCCTCGTCACCACAGCACAAGGATGTTGTGTTTACGCCGAATTGACTATACATTGGTTCTCTATATCCATCCAGACCATGCATGTTTAGTGATTCTAGGGCACTATATGAGAGAGCATATGCACTGCCGCCATGAGCAAATGGTGCTTTAGGATCAGCCCAGACAGGACTTCCTATGTATAGTTTCTTTTGGGGGTCCAAATGCTCCAATAAGACAAGGAGATTATCCCATTCGACAAAAGTGTCTGTGTCGATGAATACATACCATTTTCTTCTCGGAAGTGCACTGCTAGCCTCTCCCAACAGCCTCCAAATCTTTCGTTTTATAGCCATGTTCTTGTACCTAGCCAATTTCCATCCACCTTTGAGCTCCCGAGTATCTTTCCCCAGCTGTTGATATCTCTGCAACTCATCATAAAAAGAGAATTCAGGGTAATCCATTCGTTCGCGTATCGAGATATCCGCTAATGCATCATGAACATGGAAAGAACCAACCTCTTCTTCCAAATCCGAGAAGATCAAAATATTCTGACGAGGGACCTCAGACATCATAGTTGCAAGTTGGTATTGAAGTCTACTTTGAGGTTCCGAGCCGCCGGTTTCAATCACAATCTGCACATCTGATGCGATGGAGGCTCGCGAGGCAGCACATGTCTTGCTGAAAGGGGATAGTTTGTGACAGCTGCGATCCCAGGCCCAGGTATCGAAGCGGCGTTTTGGGAAATTTGGAAGAGGGATTCTAGTTGCGAGGAGGAATGTAATGATGAGACATATTGTGGCTTTGAGAAACTTGTATCTTCGTGAGCGCATTGGGTAGCGAAGAGCCATTGTTGAATAATGTGATGGTTATAGGAGATGCGGGTAGATACTTTCTAATAGGTGTTTTTCGACACTGTTAGAGCTGGTGGATTTTGTTCATTTTGAGGTCAGACGGAAGAGAAGGAAGCGCATTGGATGCTTGAAGCCTATAGAGGCAGTCATGGTTTGTCTATATACAATACGAGAAGAACATTAACTAATCTAGCTTACACCCGACAATTTGGGTCATAAGTGGTGGTTATCATTGATGATTATCAATCTCCTCACTGATGGACCATCCAATTTCTTAATATACTGCGCAGATAATACTACATCGTGAGAATCAACAGCTTCGAAAATCTGACTGTGCTTGCTGACTTTTAGTGCGGAACGTAAGACACAATTTAGCTGTCGACAAGGACACAAGCGGGGCAAAATAGGCAGTGCTTTGCTCCCCTGTATCTGTATACCATCGATTTGGTTGTTAGCGACGGAACAACGGCGTCCTCAATACAATTGACACAGTCATCCATCGCAACTCCATTCTCCTTTTACTCCACCGGCCATCCCACTGCAGAATTCTCAACACCTGCCAAGATAGGCAGTTCGCCGAGATGCTTAGTTATGTGATCCTTGCAGCATATCGGTGTTTCTTCGAAAGTCTCGCATTTTTCCTCATATGTTCTGACATTATTGTTGAATTTGATCCACTTTTCTAGCTTGTCGTATTGGTGATGAAAAGTCCCACTTCTTCGGCCGGAGAATCGATTTATACGGCCATCAATTGTATACGATGTAGGGATTACCCCACCGGATGAGATCAGAGATCCTGCCGGCCTTAAAGGGGCTTGATGCTAGTTTGATTTTCTCTTGAATTAAGCTTTTGGCTGTATGTATATATATATCTTCGACTAGAAATGATATCTAATCACATTGATCGATTGAATAGGAAAACGGACATTAGGTAAGGTATTGAATCACGGATAAATTTTTAGAAAGATTTTGAAATGGATATTTGCACTGCACGATGGAGTAGTATTCTCTAAGTGGTCACCTCCGTTGATCTTCCTCGTACTCGCTAAAATACCTTCCACTAGTGCTGATATGAGACATGTAAAAATTCATGCTCTTCCTCGCAAAATTGGAGGCTGTGTCTAAATGCATTGCTATGATAAGGCGAAGCATTCTGAACGATCGTTGAAGGCTTTCCGGATGCTGTTCCCGAAGAAGGGTTTGGAATTGTTCGAATGCGTGATGTTGGTATGTGGTATGATAGGTGGTTTTAGGGGATATATACTGTCGATATGCAATATGAGGTCATCGCATTGTTTTGGTTAGGAGGCTTCTGGAATGTTGTCATTTTGTGTACTATCAGGTAGTAAAACCCTATTCGCGAGGGGTTAAGCGAGGGGTAAGGTCTTCAAGAAGAACGATTTCCCGGGAGTAGAATTACTCGCATTCATGAAATTACAATGAATTATTTAATTTTTTGAATCGTATCGTCTTATCCCCATTGAGATGATATCCTTGAGATTGTTCGTCGCAATAACGATGAATACGTGTGTGGTACACAGCTAGCGTATGCTTCTAATCTATGTAGATTTCTTGGACTTCAAACTTACTATAAATACCTAGATACCCAGGTGCCTTGCTCACCTGGGTAGTTCTGGAAGTAATCACTTATTGTCATCGAGACGATATTGGCGAGTTTGATCATGATGTTCGGATGGAGAGGAGAAAAAATTCCAGTGCTTATACTGACTCAAAAGTTTGAGCTTAGTACACCGGTGGTACTATAGGCGCAAGAGCCAAGAGCCAATCTCGTTGAAGTGAAAGTTCACTCCTTATCGGTTATGATACAATTATATTGTAAATTATACAGGCTTAGACCTGAGTTGTCTCGGAATTACGCGAAGTGTACCCAGTTCCGGCTACATTGGGTGTCTCAAAAGTTTTGTGTAGTTGCCTTTGGACATATCAAGAATTTGGCGTAGTTCGCTCTGCTGCTATTGAGTTCTGTGAATTAAACAAAGCTCGAATGATCTGGAAATTAAGAGCCCTCTAATGATCAATACTCAAGCGTCGATTTATTGGTTGTGCTATTAGTGAATTTGATGTGTTTCTGCCACGCCAATTTGGTCACCGAACTCTGTGGAAATTCATTAAATCTAATAAAAGCCTTTGCAACGGATTTGCAATATCGTTAAAACCCAAAAAATCATTAAATGTCTGAAAGACTCTAACCAAGCTACGGGCAATATCACAACAAACTCCTCGATAGTGCTATGAACGGCTGTACCACAATACCTACCTACAGCTACTTTTTGATATCATCTCTCGCAGCGATTCACTGCACCATCCAGTTACCATGGATTTCTCGAATTCCTCAGACCATAACCAGACTGGACTGATAGTCGAAACGAACTCTTCTCATCCGATAAAACTTTCTCTCAAGATCTTCTTTTCCATATTTGTATTCCTTCTCGATATAAATTCTCCGGTGCTGTATCCCGCTGTCAATTTTTGCTCTCTTTTTCTCTATGTATACATGGAGTTCACAAATCCAGCATACAGCACGACGGATCCCGCGAATCCAGACAACGAGCAATATTCAACGAAATTTCTTCGACACATCCTCTTCACAATCGACTCCTCATTGAAATTTATCGATTCACAGACGCCGGAACAGAGAATATTGTCTGGCATGATGGTTCTTTATAATGGTATCAATGTATACTGGTATGGTTGGAGGAAGGACGACTTTGAGAATAAACCAGTGGAAGTGCGAAGGGTAGGGAAGACTCAGATGAATGCGGAGGATCAAGAGATGGAGATAAAGATGGAAGCTTTGGTGCCAGGGAGGTACAACATGGGGGTGAACGCCAACTTGGAGGTCTGATGGATGATACAGGCGCTGGAAGAAAGAAATGAAGCTGGAATTACGAACATTGGAAACTCGAATGCATAAAATTTTTGTTTATTTTTAATTTGCTACGATATCAACTGACTAGCCACCAAGATCGATTTGAGGGTTGGATAAATTTGAACTCGCGTGGGCTGCTATGACAATTCGTCACTGTTTCATTCAAAATCGTTAGCTTTATCTAAATTTGGGTTTGAGAATTCGAAAACATCATGGGGGACTCTTTCAATTGATTTCTTGCCTCTTGATTTAGTGCTTGTGATCGTACGATAGCCAGATTGAAGTAATTAGTGAGAAAAGTTGCAAAAATATAGTAAGTGGCAAAATGCTGATAAATGTGAGAACATGAATGCAACGCCTTTTGAAATGATTTTCTTGGATGGTTCAGAGTGGTATGGTTCGAGACCGTGCATGATATGACTCTTCTTCAAGAATTTTCATGAAGCTAATAGTCAACCATACGTGCCCACAGAATTGGATGGAATAATCTAAATTTAACCAACACAGTGAATACTGATTCAAGAGGTTTTGATAAACCATGGACCTTACAGCTCACTCAGCTAACATGTTCTAAGATCTTCTTATGAACCGTGGTCTTGAAGACTTTGCATAAAGAACTCCACAATATCTGCAACAAGAACAAACGAATTGCAGGAACTCTTAACGCAACATCAAGAGCAACATGGACCAAATGAACTTCATCAACATCACGAACATCACTACATCGACTTTTGACAACTCAAGAAATGGCTTCGGATATCTCTTTTGAGGGCCAGCTTCCCAAGACTCAGAGTCGTGATACACTGTGTGACTCCGGAAGTAAGACCTTCGATGACGGTAGCAACGGCCGCCTTATGATTTACTTCGTCATATCTTGCTTACTCGCACTGTTATTCGGGACATTGTACGGCATTTACTTGTGGATCAGAATTATAAACGTAACGGTGCTAAGATCTCAGCGGAGTTGTTTGAAGATCAAATTGAAGCGGATTGTTAAACAAGTGGAAAAAATTGATATGAAGATTCAGATGAAGGACATGAGGATCAAGATTAGTAAAAGAGGGATGAAGGTGGATGAGAAGCTCACCCAAGAGCGAGTTGATCATCAAAATGAGATGCTAGATTGGCAGACGCAGGCACAAAAGGAGAAGGATGACTTGCTGGTTGAATTTCTGAAGATCCAGAATAAACTTGATCGACTTGAGCATTGGTTGAAAGTGGCCTTGGTGTACATGCCTTGAAGGCAAGAGCAAAGAAAATACAGAAGGTAGGATTACATCACCCATTCTACTCTATTTATAATACCGACTAATTAAAGTACCACTAGGCAGCCCCGAGGTTTCGACACGAGATGTATTTCGGCTATCTTTTTGCCCGATGACGGACATTTGCTTTCTTCAACAATCCTACGAACGATACATATACGTTGAATATGCGTTTTTAGCATATTTCTGTAGCCAGCCTGAGAACATGCGCAGATGGATTGAGTTTGTGAAGAAGTATAGATCAAGAGATCATTGGCTTAAATGATGGGTGGTTTTCACGTAGACAAGACGTCTCCATTCGACTTTTTTTAAGTGGTTCAACCAAATACCCTTGCTTTTCACCATAAGTTTTGCTACATCTAAGTGTCTTCGTATAATGAAATGTATGCTGTGCGGAAGCTCGACCAGTGCTTCCCAGGTTGTCTAGTAATATATGTATGAATAGACCCGATTCGATAACTCGGCATCATCTTTCAAAGACTTTCTGAATTTGTCGGGTCCAGACTCCTCTACCGAGCCCAATACAAGCTTAGTACTTATCTCTCTGCTATTTTTATACTGCTAGAAGATTCAACAGTGAAAACGCTGAAATAAAAGCGTAGAGTAACATTTAATGTATGATAGAAGGCTTCCGGATGCTTTCCAGAACAATTCGAACCTGCGGATGTTTGACACCACTTTGAGGCTTCCTTGTCTCTTTAGAGACTTAGATTGTAAACCTTTACGAAGGTCTGTATAGGGGCAATCTAGTGGACAAGTATCTTTGAAAGACACTCTAGCATGTCAGGTGTGGGCATTTTTTAATGACTGGAATAGAGTAGAGCATACTCGCTTATATCAAACACTAAACCGTGTTCCGGCCATTAATTTCTCGAAATGAAGATTTTAGTAATATAATCAATTAGTGATCAGTTAATCTGCACCGCTCGCTTTTGTTTACACCTAGTATGTAAGAGAGACTCTTAAAGAGACTCTCGAGTCCTAAGATTAGTATAGGGGTTATTAGTATCAAACCTTCAATAAACCTTTAGAGATTGAAGTAAGCCTTTCTATCATAGTTCCAAGATCATGTTTAGTAATCGGATCAGAACAGCTAGTTACTTGAAGTAGTAAGTCGATGATATCCGAAAACTCGTGACTTTAACCGAGCTTGAGACAAGCCAAGATCTGGGGTAAAGTGTCTGAGTGTCAATGTTACCTCGGTGTTTCGGCTTTGCAGAAAGTTCTGTGGTCCCCTCTCCACAAAGGCGTTCTGATGGATAAGCCAATCCTGACACCGCATATCTCCAGCCAACCATATTATTGATCAGTAACGTATTTAGGTAGGTGAGTTTCTCTTACTTTCCTCCACTGTGCTTTAATTTCTACATACCGTTTTGTTCAATAGATTCCTCTATAATAGTTTATTACTCTCTTCTTTCTTACAATTGGTGACCCTCCGACATATCTATAATACAAATACAAACAAAATATGCCTACTGCATCAACATATCCCCTATTAGATATCCCACAGGTGGATCTATGGGAGTTTCTTTTCGAACGGAAAGATAGAGAATATCCAGATGATAAAGGTACCAATTATGTTCTGCAGCATTGATTATCATTTGTATTGAATGAGCCTTCAAAGATTAATAACTGACTGTTTGCTTTTTCAGCAATTTACACGGATGCCGAGACGTCACGGTCATACAACTACAAGCAACTGCGAGATACTGCGATAGAGTTTGGAAAAGGTCTAAAAGCCGTTTGGGAATGGAAGAAGGGCGATGTACTTGCACTTTACACACCAAATTGTATCGACACTCCTGCTATCCTATGGGGAACCCATTGGGCCGGCGGAATAGTCTCTCCTGCAAATCCCGGATACACTGTCGATGAATTGACTTTTCAATTGAAGGATTCCGGAGCAAAAGGGATTGTTACACAGAAGCCGTTTCTGAAAGAAGCACAAGCAGCAGCTAAAAATGCTGGTATACCCGAAGATAGGATTATTTTGGTGGGTGATGGAAGGGATGAGACGCACCGATTTAAGCACTTTACGAATGTGCGGAATTTGGCTGGCACATCAAGATATAGGAGGACAAAGAGTAAACCAGAGGATTTAGCATTCTTGGTTTACAGTAGTGGGACGACTGGTCACCCGAAAGGAGTTATGCTCACGCACGGAAACATTGTTGCAAATACCTCCATGTCAAACGCAGCTGAGAAGGGCAATTTAAGTTGGAAAGGCGGAAAGGATGGCAAAGGCGACAAACTTATGGCCGTTCTCCCCTTTTTCCACATCTATGTAAGTCACTTCGCTACTGCAAGGTTGCCGTTTTTGCTAACTACTTTCAGGGCTTGACATGCATTATTCACTTCTCTCTCTATATGGGGCTGGAGTGCATTGTGATGGAGAAGTTCGAGTTGGATAAATTTTGTCAAACGATACAGAACTTTGGAATTACATTTGCTTACGTGGTTCCCCCTATTGTTCTCATGCTTGGAAAGAACCCAGTAGTTTCTAAATATGATCTATCCACTGTTAGGATGATGAGCTCAGGTGCGGCGCCATTGACACGAGAACTTGTTGATGCTGTATATGCTCGTCTCAAGATACCAATTAAGCAAGGTTATGGTCTTAGCGAAACAAGTCCTACCACTCATGTTCAGCCTTGGGAAGATTGGAACAAATATCCAGGTTCTGTCGGACGTCTTCTATCAAACCAAGTAGCAAAGTACATGAATGCCGAAGAAAAGGAGGTTCCGGCAGGACAGACTGGTGAGCTTTGGATTAAGGGGCCTAACGTTTTTAAAGGTTATCTAAACAATCCCGAGGGCACCAAGAACGCGTTGACAGAGGATGGATATTTCAAAACTGGAGATGTGGGACATCAGGACAAAGATGGCAATTTCTATATCACTGATCGAGTCAAGGAATTGATCAAGTACAAAGGTTTCCAAGTACCACCGGCAGAGTTAGAAGGTCTCCTCATCTCTCACGAAGACATAGATGATGTTGCAGTGATCGGTATCTACAATGAAGAACAAGCAACAGAAGTACCAAGGGCTTATGTTGTTCCAAAGAAAGGAGTTGCGGGCGATAAAGAAGAGGAAAAGAAGATCATGGCATGGTTGCAAGCGAAGGTCGCAAGTCATAAGAGGTTAAGAGGTGGAGTTAAATTTGTGGATGTGATTCCCAAGAGTCCCAGTGGAAAGATTTTGAGGAGGCTCTTGAAGGATCAGGTATCGAAGGAAGGGGAAAAGGCGAAGTTGTAGAGCGAGACTAGATGCATGTAAATATTGAAACTTAGAAACTTCTTCCTCTTTGGAAAAATTGCATGATTCAAATATCTATCTCGAGATATTTGATTTGCTTTTTATGATTTCTTTTTGTTTTCACATCGGGATTTAATAATATGAGACATCCCGAAATCCGGGGTCGGCTCGAGGTCGGGCAGTAAATCGAAATCTCGGCGGTGCGGCCGCGTCATAATTTATCTTTACCAACCACAATTGATATTTTGTGAGGCTCATAACTTGTGAAATTGATCAATATATAAATTGTTACTCGACAAAACAATGGCAATTATTCGTTCTCCAGCGATCCGTCGCATCATCTCGGGTGCGCCCCCTTATCTGCGAGCTTCGCAAAAGAGATGGGCACAAGTTCATGATGTCCGGTTCTTGGCCACTCAGCAATCAGACAGAGTGCTGGAAAAGTACAAGGAGAAGCTTGAACAGAAAGCAAAAGAGTAAGAAGTGAAAGTCAGTAGATACTATGCCTGTCGCTTATGATGTTTATAGGGAAGGTCTGCGAGACGCCAATGAACTGAAAGAAGCCTACAAATCCAAAATCGAAGAGCTCAAAAAGAAAGCCACTGTTGCTATTCCTACTCTTACGAATGCCCCTCCCACCCCACCACCATCCCCAACCACTTCGTCACCTTTTCCTGCACCCCCACCACCGCCTCAAACTCCAGCCGAGAACGCGCCGTCTTCAACTCCTGGATTGAAGACTTTATCCTCATTCCTTGATCTCGAGAAAGTCCGCGCATTTCCACCAGAAAAGATTGAAGCACTCTGGCGATACCGACATGCCAGCGATGCCAGATCATTGTGCGCAGTTATACCCCTAGATACGTATAAAATGATTGAGAAGACCGCAAAGAAATTCCCTCACTTCATTCTCCCTCTTCCAAAGGAGGGACAAGGTGCTGAAATTCATTTCTTACAATGGACTTTCCCAGCTGAGAATACCGTCACTGTCCTGTTCACACATCTTGCGGAATATAAATTGAGAGGAGAATACAGCCAACCGCATACTACAATCACACATCATTTAGAATTAGAGAAAGACAAAGGCTTGGTGTTGTTACAGGGTCAGGTTGTTGAAGGAAGAGGTGTGAGCGTGGATGAAGCGAAATGGTTGATCATGTGTTTGCAGAAGTTTTATGGTCCGGTTGGGGAGAAGAGTGATAGACGTCGACTATTGGAGATGTTTGGAAGAGGTGATCCGGCTTTCAAGGTAGAGGATTTGGTCGAGGAGGCCGAGAAAATTATATAGAGGTGGCCTAGGCATTAACGAATTGTACGATACGACCAGACGGCTTGAGACGTGATCTGGGGTTGGAGTTTGGCTAAATCTTGTAAGCATGTAATAATTCTTCTCTCCAATAACGAGTTTCACAGGGTATGGAATAAAATGTGCTGAGTTTGCAAGCTCCAAAGGAAGAGGATAACCATGCCGAAGCTTGAATTTGTTCTCACACTTGCTCGAATGAATAACACGATATTTCACATACACCTTCCACCAAATCAGCACTGCACTATATAATGGTACTTCAGTAGTATCACAAAATGACACATGTCAGGACGCGGCATGGCATACTCATATTCTCGATTTGTGGATTCAAATGACCTGTTAACGAAGTCCTCGAGTGATGATGCGGCATCTTTGATGCCTCACCAGCTAAATTATAAAACACTGACCACCACGGCGGGTTCAGTAAGGTTCACACTAATTGCAATTCATATATTGGTTGGAAATTATCATTCTCAATTGGAATCTAGTCTATACAATTGTCCCATATTTCTCACAATCATATCAACTTGTGCAAAACAAATGCCAAAACAAATTGGAAAGTCCTCCCTCATCCACATTGATTGAGCCTCCATCACTTTATTTCCAATCCGCCATTCTGTAAGGGTTAGAATCACACAATGGGACTTTGACTTTGCTAGTGTTAGTATTGGTGATTTTGGCAACGACTTCATCAGGATCCTCCACATAAAGAATCTCCGCTTCCTCTTCGAATGGCTCATCGACTGGTCGCTCTACCGCAATAACCTCATCTCCTTCAAGAGCAGGTGAGTATTTCTCAAGATAGTTGTAAGTATAGTAAACTCTCGTATCGACAGCCCCATCCCAATCCTCTTCTAACCAAACGACTGTCCAATCCGCAAAGATCGGTTCCATTTCTAGCTTATCATCTCCTAGAAACAAAACCGCACCGCATTCCTTCAATGATTTCTTGATTCTTATAATGTATCGCTCAGTTCGCTGGTAAAAATTCGCCAAGATCTCTTTGTCGAAACTTGGGTCTAGACAACCTAGAGAGTATAAGAGCTCTTGGAAAGCGGCAAGGTTGTCTCGTGTTCCAGCTGCATTGTTGACTCGCATCCAAATGGTAATCGCTTTCTTTTCTTTGGGACCAAATGGCTTGGCAGGATCTCGAGGTGGTGATTTTGGTAGGGTGTTATACATAGGATCGAATTCCTGGGTAATAGCTTCTGATTCGAGCTCTTCGTCTGTATTGTTTGGTTGTATCTGGCCATCAACGGCGTTGTTTACTGCACCTTCGAGCTCTCTGAGAGGCTTTCGTGCTCTCGGCTTTGGATGCGGAGTGTTGATTGACACAAATTGGTTTGTGCGAGGTGTTGCGTTTGCAGTAGCGGTTGCGGTTGCGTTCGCCTTGGTCTTGGTCTTAATCATTGCCTCATCTATATCATTTGATCGCTTCCGAATAGCAGCGACTTCTTTTCCTGTGGATCTAGATTTGCTGGGCTCATCTTGTGCCAGTGGTGCTGGTGCTAATTGTGCTGGTTGTGCTGCCAATTTCGACAATTTAGGCTTTAGAGTAATGATTTTCCTCGCGGTAGGTACTGCATTTGTCTTGCTCTTGGTCTCTAGCTTAGTCTTGCTCGGTGTATCGTCCACGCAGGCAGAGTTTGTGGGCTTGTCAGACTCAACACTAGCAGGCCAACGTTTGTTCTTTGCCTCTCCAGAAGAACTGACTGATGGTTTTTCGGGCGGTTTGAGAGACTTGGATACTAATGGAGTCACCTTGGCCTCTTTTTTCTTCTTCTTCCTGATTGAAGCATCATCCAAAGAGCTAGTTGTGGTAGACTTTGGAGATGGAACGCTGGTTCGCAAACATTTCTCCATACTTGCTTTTTCCGCAGGATCAATTGGTTGTTTCTGGATCGCCTTTGAAGCTACTTTAGCTGCTTCTGCATCTTGCTTGAGCGTGAGGATAATCTTTAATTTCGGTTTTGGCTTGATGGTTTCCGTGTTGGTGTTATTAGTTCTAGTCTTGCTCGAGGCGTTATCTGCAGAAATCGAGGTAGCGGATGTAGGAGACGCGATATTGGCACGAACGCGTTTAGGTTGACGTGCCTCTGCGGAAGTACTGATGGATCGCTTTTTTGAGACCTTTGGAGGCATCTTGTTTGTATAATAAAGTTGAATAATTTGAATAATTTGATTGAGATACTTTATTCCCTCGAATTGATGGTGATAGAGATCAAATTCTGGTTGAAAAGAAAAAGTGTATTGATATCTAGAAGTAGTCGTTGTAATTGAGGTTTCCTGGATTATTCATAGGGAACGTAACAAGAGGCTCTTGCTAAGAGCCTTTTGGAGACGGGGATGGCAGGCTCAAGCATTTACGATATAATGGATACGGCGATTCGTGACGACACTAGCGTGCGTTTTTCTTTTCTGTATTACCAAATTTAATTTTTATTACTGGCGATCGTGTGCGGAACTGGAGAAGGTGGAAAGCGGAATAGAAGTCGATCTAGAAGTGAAGAGAAGAGAAGTTGAAGTGAATCTCCGAGATGAAACGAGGTTGTGTTGGCTACCTACCCGAGTAAGATGAATATAACCCAAGGTGATAGGATTATAATGTTTCGGTTGAGTTTCTCCGATGAACGCTTTCGTTTTGGTGTCTTGGTTTGAGTATGGTGGATCTTGGAGTTGGGGATGGTATCTGAAGTCGCGGATGCGTTTCGCTCAGTTTGGCAGAGTTATGTTGGCTGTGTAGGTATTTATTGTGAGCCTGTAGCATCAAGGTGTTTTGTTTCATAATTGGCCAGTATCATTTAATCTGCCGTCATATATTTGAAGTTCATCAACGGCTTGTATTTCGGTGCTATCATCTAATTAACATTCTTGGGCAGAAATGCTTCGCATTTCATCTTCAATATTCCTCTTCGTCTTCCCATGCAGTATTTATGACTTCTTTCGGGCCAATATTTCCAAACAAATCTCATCCCATCAGTTCCAAATGTCTGTAGGGATGCTCGGTAATGCATGACGGAATTTCATATTAAGGATGTAAGCGAGAGTGAAGCCACCATATCAGGCAGCTAAGATCAACAACTATGTATCGTTCATCTATTAGCATTGAGATCAATGAGTTTATATGATGTGATGAAAAGCTCCCTACTCTTTACAGTCACACTTCTCATTGCGACATCTTTTTGCTGTAATTCAGAGACTGTACTTAGCCATCGAAAATTAGTCTTGCATCTCGCTACGACAAGACGCATGCTTGAATACAACATGTGTATCCTTTTGATGAGTTTCACAGTTGGCTGTGACATCTGGTTCTTAAATTACTCGGTACCTAGTTAATGTAAGCAATTCGAGGAGACAATCAAGTGTTTTGTTGATGATATTTAGTCGGATTGTATACTATGCACTATATGGTCTTGGCATTAATCGTACCAGAGCCACATGCATCAAATAGTTCGTAGGCTTAGGCGCCGAGCTTTATCAACATCTAGTCGACTACGAGATTGCAGAATCTAGATGCATGACTTTGGCAGAATAATAATCACAGTAATTATAGAAGTACAAGAAGAGCAGTTTAATAGAGAGTTCATTGCAAATCTGCTGAGTATTGCCAGCTTCCATATGCGGAATAGGTCATGGGTATATTTTGAGTTCTCAAAAATGACGAGGAGCTTTTTATTAACGACTCGAAGGTTATATCCATACTGTGGGAAGCTATACTATACATTCACATCACGGTTTACTTGCACTGTTGAACCCGTATGTGTAGATATGGAAAATTCAAATACTGACAAGTTGTTCACATTCCTTATGATGTTTTAAATGCCAGAAATGCAGGAAATTCCAAAGTATAGCAGCAATAGAACACAAGGAAAAGAAGGCCCACAGTTTCAGGTACTTAGAATACTTATATCAGCCATTCTTTAGGTGGTTCCAAGTCCTCCAGTAAAACATTTTCGGTCCCCAAACCAGGACAAGCATGATTTCCAAGAGTATCCGCTATCAACTCATTTTGGACCAGCTGAAACATCATTCCGGTTCTTTCTTGCAGCTCAACTGCTCTAGGTCGTAACAGCGGTTCTTTCATACAACATTCCATAATCAATGCTCTGAGCATCTGCGAATACGCATTTTTGATATCCTTTTCATCATCCAGATAATATGCCATGTTTAAACCTTTTCTAAGCCTCTCATTATAATTCACCGTGTAACCTTGGGAGGGCATGAAAACAGATACTTGGCTGTCCAGTAGGCCTAGCATGATGAGTCCAACCATGTAAACATTAGAGCAAGTTCCGTGGCGTGGATGATCAACATCAACATCTCTTTGTTC
This sequence comes from Botrytis hyacinthi, assembly GCA_004786245.1. Classification (NCBI taxonomy): domain Eukaryota; kingdom Fungi; phylum Ascomycota; class Leotiomycetes; order Helotiales; family Sclerotiniaceae; genus Botrytis; species Botrytis hyacinthi. The sequence continues at coordinate 96,154 of PQXK01000120.1, read as the reverse complement.
CTATTTGAAGTGTTAATTCCGTTCATTTTGCTTTCAAAAACTCGATGTTGAGAATTCTTACAGGAGGTCGACATGCTATGGCACCCCTCTCTTGTCTATCTATCTTAGCAGTGTCATCGGTTTGAAGCTCTAATCTTCTAACTTCCATTGCATCTCCAAAATCTCCAATCTGTCAATAACCACTGTGGTTAGCGCATCCAGCTTTATTTTATTGTAAAATATGCTTGTACATACCTTTATGGCAGGGCAGCGCCTATGTATTTTATCGCAATATCCAATGAGTACTTGAACATGATTCGTCATTAGCGTTCAATATCAGTAAGACGAATGCAGTATTTACCATTGCTTGTGATCATATCATAATGACCAATCTCATCTTTATCCCACATTTTCTTGCTGAGATCTTCCGTTCCACGATCCAAGACTGTTACAGCTTGAGCCAAACAAAAGAAAACCGACCACATATCAGTCTCGGATACAGGAAACTTCAGTCCTTGATCGATGTGCTTGTCCAGTAAGGATGATAAAGCTCCACCGGGGCACATTTCGAGGAAATACATTACATGTCCTCTGTCATCCATTTTGGGGGGACCGTACATATGAACAATATGCTTCGTTGGAATCTTTCTTAACAGGTCTAAGAAAGCCGCTTCACCTCGTAGACCAGTATAGGAGTCTGGGTATTTCTCATAGCCATCGTACACAAGTTTGACAACCACTTGCTTTAACTTCGGCGCATTTTTTGCCCTTGGATCACCACGCCACTCCCACTATCAAATGAAATCATCAGCCAAGTACTTTGGTCTGCAATTCATCTCTAATTCTAGGATTTGATCCTGGCGTGCGCAGATATTACTCACAAGTGAAGCCCCACCCCCGGCGCCCGCACCCAAAGTCTTTGATATTTTCCACCCATCCCCAAGACGATTTTTCCATTGCGGCTCTCTCGTCTGCCATACTTTGAAGTATTCATTGAATAACGTCTCTTTAGCATTCATACCGTAACGGAAGTGCTTTTCGATGCTTAGTATGGGAGCTGGTTGAGACATTGCGTTGCTAGTATCTTCGATAAACTGTCAAAACTCACAAGATGTATCTGATTGTCAGGATTTTGATGCTGATGATTTCGAAAAGGACTTTGGTTCTTTGTCAATATTTCTTATTACGTTTGTTTGTTAAGAATGAAAGGTCGTCGAGCGTGGGAGAACAAAGGAAAGACAACCTTCTCCTTCTTTGACAACACTAATATATCCGAGTTCGAGAAAATTCAATTCGTACTTAGAAGATGGGAGAAAATAGCGGCAGTATGATATTATAGCCATGATAATCAAATCTTCTGTCTAGTCCCAATTGGCGTTTCAAGATCATTGAGGCCATTATCGTTTCGGGGCCCTTGCAGAATATTTCTTTGTGTGATGTAAGAGAATTACGAATTTATAAGAGTTCATAATAGAACCCTTTTCTTTTATGATTTCCATGCTGTATTGATATCAGATAATGATGCCTTTGATACTAAGGGAGATGTTGAGAGTCCTGCTCCCTTCTTTATGTGACGAGGACAACGAAAAAGTGAAAGAACGGGGGTTTGAAAAAAAAAGGTATTCAGCCAGGATTCAGAGAAATAGGTGCAATACACCTCCATAACTAATTGTACTTGATATATCCTTTCCCGACATGAAATACACATCAGCATTTGAGGATGAAGTATTAGTTGGCTATGCCATAATCATTTTGTAGTACTTTCAATTTTAATCGATCAATTGCAAGTCTACTAGAATGGAACCGCGAAAATTTGAAGTTGTATCTAATTGTACGCCTGAAAAAAAAGCATCTTTGGATAATTCTCCGGTAGACACAATGATTGATTATTTAAATCCTGTAGCCCTAGCCAACGCAATCCATGATCCAGCCACCTAATATCGTCTGTGAAGTGAGAATTATGAACATTCAAAATGTACTTTGGAGTTTAAGTCTTTAGCAGGCAGTGTGTATAAATTGGTAGAGATCAAAACTGGCTACTACTCGTGCCAAATACCTTCTTACAGAGGGCATGCTTGAGCTCAGCGTCTCATTTCATAGTTTCTTGATCTATCATTTATTGAAATCCAGTTTCGTGGACCTCTCGACTGTCTTGTAGCACGCTCCGTCCGAACTGGGAACATGAAAACCATATGGCCCAAAAGCATCCTTGACGCCATTTAGAGGACCACCAAAATTCATCAGAGATAGTCTATGCACATAGATTGTTAAAACGTCTGTGAAGATCTCCGGGCAAGGTTTAGAGAGTGGAATATACATTCCAGAATCCACCGTGTTTTTGAAATCGAAGTGAATACTGAAAGCGAGCGCAGCGGAGGCGTAAAGTCGGAGTTTACTTGCACTATGAGTATTCTCGTATATACTTTGAATCCGAGCTGCATCAAAACCCACATAGTTTTTCTCCGCATGGGCTTTCATGATTGCATCTATGAGTTTGTCCATCAATAATGGCATGCAAATCTTTTCTGCTAGACAGTAAAGTTCTTGCATAGGACGAGTGGTGATTTTGTCGGTATATGGAAGGGCACCACGATATAAATATTCGATAAGATCAGCAAAGGTAGCAGGATCATCTTCAGGAAGATACATCTCTCCATCAGTTGCCTCTTTAAAACCATTGTTGAGCCCGGCATTGAAGAACTCTGACTGGTCGCATAATATCTTCTTATGAACGATGTACTTCTTTTCCTCGCTTCCAACATACAAAGTGACGGTTTCGTTGAGTGCCCTGATGTTTCAAGGTTAGTCATCGATCAAACGAGAATAGTACTATATTTTTAGCAAATAAGAAGGAAAAGAAATGGCTTACTCTGGAGTCATGAGAGATGGCTTGGAGGGTATACTCATTGTGGTAATCCAGAATGGATGTCCTGAATGTTATTAGTGACAAATTCAATCTTGACCTTATTTTGATCTTTCTTACCTTCCAGAATCCTAGAGATATTTTCCAAATTTAAAAATCGGCTCATGTAATTTTCTGCCTTGAAACATACAACATAACGGATGGTTTTGTGGTGTAGTGACTGTGATATCTTTCTTGTAGGAAACAGCCGTAAACAGATTGAGTGAGAGCGATCCTAGAAGCCAAGTATTGGGATATTAGAGACTTTCGAAATCCTTGAGTGATAACCTCGCTCCAAAGTGAACTTCATGGCTGCTATGGTGAATAAATCAAAGACTTTCGTTTGTTGAACTGTGTTTGCTTTTTCCAGGACTTCAAGAATCCAGAAAACTGCTCTCACCGCCTTTGCAGAATGATGAGCCCTTGATCTGCGAGGCTAAAATGGTTCGGTTCGCGCTAGGCGTTGAAGCTACCGAGATCTAACGACATGACGAGTTGAAAGACCACGAAGAACAAAAATGTAACAATGAAGATTCTCGATTATGAGCTAGAAGATGAGTGAAAACTTGGCGAGATTGTTGGGATTTGGAGAAATAGACGGGCGATGTTTTAGTCCTGGCGTTATTCGACAATGGCAGTTTGTGTTAGGGCATTAACTTTATGGTAATGAGAGTCTATGGAAATAGCTGGCTATCTTCTAGGAAGATCTCTACAAAATTAACACTCTCCCCGCTTTGCTGATCAAGGTTTCTTTAAATAACTTGTCAAATTCGTCATTAGCATATCTAGGTAGCCTTAATTGCTTAGTGATTGACCGAAGTGGTGGGGTTTTTGTATATTTCTTTCTCAACTCCGTCATTTGGAGATATTTTGGGTAAAGCATAGAACTTAGTTCCAAAATCTTGTTAGTATTACCAGTGGAGATTGCCCTTTTTGGCATTGGAATGACAGAATTGAAAGTCAGAAGTCCATGGAGATCGAATTCCGAAGACAAGCTTTCATTTAGCTTGAGTCTAGCATTTGAGTTCAACGACTTCATATTCTAGGACAATCTGGACTCGAACTAACGCTCACAGTTTCTCGATTAGGATCCGAGTCATTTTCACCATAATCTGCTAAATGTTTTCTTATAAATAGCTCGAATATCCCCTGTACTTGAATCTAATTACAATCTTTTCAAAATTCGATACTATTTTTGACATTTAAATATATCTTGGACATCGTCACTTACAATCCTCGTTACGATCTTTGAAACTTCGACAAAAGTTTACCTTCCATTTCTACAGAGATCTCGAGACCCCTAGCCAAGACAGTAACAATATCAAGAACGATTTCTCACTTCATCAATACCCACAGTTGCCCGGGCCAAATACCGCAAAAACTGCCGCAAAAAGACATTTCACATTTGAAACTCGAGTGAGCACCTTCAAAAACCAACATAGCCAAATATAAAACACTAAAAATTGACTTCAGTACCATGAACGATAACTTGTCCATAGCAATGCGCCAGTTTGTCGTAATCGGCAAAGGTGGCATAAGGCTCACTTCCCACAGAGGCCTTCTCTGTGATCACTTCAAGTTTTTCAGAGCACATCGACTAAGACGTGATCCTCTAGAAGTCCCAGCCATGACCGAGAAAATGTTTGATTCTCTGTGTCTATACTCACACAGTGGGCACCTAACTCGCTTTGCTGTCATACCCCTCATTAGCAATGCCACTCATACATTCCGAAGCCATACAAGCCGAGAACGTTTCGAAGAACATGCTAAATATTTGCGCGAACTTTACTACGCCGTCGAGCTAGTCGATGAAAAGCCACTTATGAACGAAATTATGGACGAGATTCAAGACCTTCAAGCTGCTGCTTATTCCATTATCTCCCCCAGGACGATTCTGGAAATCTACGCGAACACGAAACGATTCAGCCCCTTGCGTCTCTATGCTCTCTTCTCAATGAAAATCGAAACTGAGAAACGTACCGAGCAGGGTCATCTTTGTCCAAACGATATAGTGTCGCTAACCTACGCATACTGGGCAGCTTCTGATGATGAAAAAATAGATTTAGAAGAATTCTGCCCAGACTATGAGTTTATTTGTATGAAATGGGTAGCAGAGGGAAAGTTCGATCCCACTATCATAGGTAGCAGATTTGGAGATCACGGTTGCGAATTTCATGAACATGATGACCCTGAAGAAATTGGAAAGTGCGGCCTACTGATCAGCTTCCAGTAGATCAGAGCTGGCAAGAGTGATTTGGATCAGCCTGAAAAGAACACAGTTTTAGCGTATCATGCATTGGGAAAAGGATAGGCATATTGAGCGATATAAAGGAGCATTTGCATAAATTTATAGACTAAATGGAGGGACTGGGTAATTGTCGTACTTTTCATGTCATCTATTAAAAGTCTTGTAATTCTGAGAATAATAACATCAGATTGAAATTCACTTGCATGCCATTGAAAACCATTCGCTTCCACATCTACGTTTGCCTTCAAATTTCACGTTATGAAAGCACAAAGATGATCAGGGGAATCATCCATTCATAGTTTTGTATGCATTGCATGGTATTTATGTAAGGAAGAAGCAGATATGTTCCCGATAACTTACTGCCTCCCTTGATTCCTGTAGTTCCCTTGAAATATTAAAGATTCACTAGCGCCGCTTTACTTTTTGTACGTCGTCATTTGCTCCTTCCCAACCGCCTTCGACTCCAGAAACGCCGTGTATTAACATGAGAACCCTCAATGCGTGCTCATGACAATATCCAGTCGTCTTTGCTTTGTCTAAAGTTCTAGGTCCGCCAATAAATAGCAGATCTCGTCATCTTCAGCACCATTAGCGGCTCCTGAACCAGATCCTAATCGACCATGAATATGAAATTGGCATGGATGAACACCTGGACCAACAACAGGAACAGCAACTGCAGTACCATTGACAGCAACTCCTCCGTTCTCCAATTCTTCTTCCTTTATCTTGGTCTCCTTCGCATACTCTTGCTTGGCGTCGCGAATACGAGGATCGGTACCCTTAGTGAGCTCAACGAGCATCTTCATGAATTCAGCAAAGAACTCATCACTATTCTTTATCAACCACTGAAATCCAGTTGTATCGAGACCCGGGACCATGGCAGAATAAAGGGCGTTTGCGGCACAGAACTTGCGAAGTGGCGACTCTGGCTGAGAGTGTTCAAGAATGTTTTTCACCAAATTAAATGTTAAAAGGGTAGAGCTAACAGCAAGACCGTCTTGAATTGTATCAATTATCTTGTTCAGAAAATTGTTGTCCATCTCAAACATTTCCGCGAAAACATAGAGTTGACAAAGCTCCAGAATTCGAGTTCCTTGCTCAGCTTTAGACATGCGGTGACTGACAACTGGGATGCGACTAGTGTAGAGATACTCATTGAAGTATTTGAAAATAGCAGGACTTGTGTCGTGGATAGAGTACATTTGATTACGATCCAAAGTTCCAGAGTCTCTTAACATCTTTTTAAATCGACGGGAAGAAGCGATCAACAAGTTCTTGTGGATGGAAAAGACCATGGTACCGTGTATATCATCAGATGGTCCAACCTTCAACAAGATTGTTTCCATTCCCATTGTGCTGCACACGAGAAGTTAGATTGGGGTCAAAGACTGAGGAAAGAATCGAGACAGTTTATACTGACTCTGTGAATAAGACGTCTGGTTCGAGCTTCATCAATGCTGTTGACTTCGATTGCACGGCAGATCGATTGCTTTGACCGGCGCTTTGGGGTTTCTTGGGTGAAGCATTTGCTGCAGATACATTCCACTGCTTTACAACTTCCGATGCATATTCATTGAGCTGATCAGTCATGTTAGAATTGCTCGGTGGCTTGCTCGAATTGGATGGAATACTTACGTTACCCATCGTGGGGAAGGATTGAAGTACGGACAATTGAATATGAAAACAAATCTTGGCAGGAATTGCCTGTTGGATACAAGTAAAGCACTTATTCGAAAACAAACGATTAACGCGATGGGTTTGGTGTTTCTTGCTGCTTGAAAAGCCACCAGTGGATGTGGGTGGAAAGAAGGAAGAGAAACGAGATGAAAGGAAAAAAAGAATAAAGCGACTTCAAAATTTCAAGCGAAAGTGTGACGCCGTAACTTCTTCTATGATTCAAAATAATATAAAAAGTGAATCCATTGACAAAGTTATTTGAACGGAAAGGCTGAGCTTTGCGAATCTTATTTTAAGAGGAAAATCATTTGCCTCGAAGTTCTTCTCTCGCCAAACCCTCTCCAACTCACAAGCCGCAACAACCTTGATTGTGCGAAGGAATCGTAGCTATCTTCTATCAAAAAAATATTATTTCCTCAATCGAATACTGCTGTAAATATATTAATTTTTATGCAGGATTCGCAGATTGCCAATTCAGTGTCATTGTTTTTGAAGAGATGGCTTCATCAGGCCGACTCAACCTCGGAGAGTAAGTCAACATCAGAGCTTCTCATAATGTACCATGAATAACAACCTACAGATCTCTTGGCTATGAGCTAGTTACAATTGTTGTGGGAAAAGAGAAGCGCAAGTTCGCCGTTCACAAGCAGCTTATATGCGAGTCCGTGGCATATTTTCGTGGTGCATTCTCGGCGGCAGGATTTAAAGAAAGCCAGGACTGCAGTATGGATATGCCGGAGGATGAGCCTGGAGTTTTTGAGTACTTCTTGCATTGGTTATACCGAGGAACAGTACCTGAAGCAAAAACTCTAGCAGACTTCGATCAGTTACTGGATGTATATATATTTGCGGAGAAACTATGCGTCAATGAGCTTGCGAGCAAAGCTATTGATGCAATTCAAGCTATATCAAAATCCGATGACTTTGATAAGTTCCCCGATTGCACCATGAAGCATGCCGATACGATCTGGAAAAGCACATCTCCTACATCCCCATTACGCAAATGGTGTATTCATGCCCTTGTCTACGGTGCATGGGACTTTGAAGCTTCTAAAGAAAAGAAGATGAAGAAGAAGAAGGCATTTTTGTTGGATATGGCAGAACTGGGCACTCTGTGGGAGCTTTTCAAAGACCATCGGGATCTTTATGTCAGTTTCTTTGCTCAAGTACAGAAGCACTCAGTGGAGAATCCTCCAGAATTCCAATTTGAGGAGGAAAATTGGGATGATTGTTACTTTCACCGACATTCAGAGGGAGAAGTATGCCATTTGACAGCATCTGAGGTTGAGAAGAGTGAGGATTCTGAAGACGAGGTCGAGAATTGAGCTTTTTTCAGAATGCATTGTCATGGCTTCATTCAAGTGGAGCGTCTGGAGTTAATTTTTGCAGAGCATTTGTGCTGGCTAGAAGCACAAAATTGCCGTTGAAGATGGAAACATTACGGGCAGTAAGTAGATAAAATACAAGATTCGCAGCTGGCAGACCACGAGAGTTCTACAGATATATGAAGATTCGCCTCTTATGCCAATATTTAGTCATGAGAGCTTTTACTACTATGCTCCAAGGGTTTACGGTAATATCAAACATAATTGTAATCTCACACTTGCATGATGGTTTTGTCTGGCTGCTTATATAGTCAAGCAGAAAACAGAAGACAGCACCTTTGATAAGCTGTGGGAATACAAAAGTCTCATTGCTTAGCTATAGCTTACAATTCATGGAAGTTAAACCGGAGTTACATGTATATTTCACATACTGGAGCTGTTCTTTCTATTGCATGCAAGCTCGATGTGAAGAATTTATGGATATAGTAGATTATGAGTCAAGAGGTTTTACTGATCCCACCACCTTCGTATATCTATTTAACACGGCTCCTGACATCTTTCCAATAGTAAGTGTAACATTTTTATGTGTCAATTTTCAAAGCCCGATATTCTCATGGGCCAGTCCAAAAGCAGAGTGGCTCGAACGCTCTTCATCATATCTCACGCCAAGCCAACTCACTTGCTTGGTTCATCAATTCCACCGCTCCACCCGAATGTTATGCTTCAACCAGTGAGAATCGAACAAGCATTTTGACTAATGAAACTTTTTAAATCGCAAATGAACAGATATTCTCACACTATCAATTTACATATTTACGTGATAAGGTTATCAAATCCAAGCACCGGAGCTAGGTAAAAAAAATTAGTGATGTCGTTCTCCTCAACGACCAAACGAGGTCTTGACTACTCCAGAGTAAAAATACTAGCGTCAAACAATCCAACTTCATCGGCTGTTATACGCCTCAAAGCCATCATATATGTTCTTTCTAGGACATTATTCTGTCACAAATGTAGTAATACTTTCGAATGTTATTTTCCTCGTGATATTTAGCTATTTACTAGTCAGATCCAAGGCCCTAGACTTACTAGTTTGAAAACATCACACGAATACTTAGCATTATTGCTGGAGTATATATTCATTCATCACCCCCCTGACCAAAGTTCTCTTTTACATTACAAACTGCCAGACATATACACACAAAGATAGATCTTATGTACTTTTACTCAGCTTGGGTATATTTAGATCATCATCCACATAGATTATTATATGATATAATTCTATCTCATCATTCTAAACAACATAAATCAGACCTAAATATTCTAAGCGAATCAAAATGCCTGCGCAAGGAGAATTCAAGATTGTGACTTCTAGAAAGTAAGCTTTTCCCCTTCTATCATCGATCCAAGAACATCTTTCATACCCAGACTACCTATAATCCAAGTTTTATGCTCCCTTGAATATGCTATTGAAACCAATTAGGAAAAGTCCTGACCCAGTAGTATTAGCCGTCGGTCCGAGGAAAGAAGTATCCGCAATCTCTCAAGCCCTTCTCGTCGACTCTATTGAATACTTCAGGATAGCCTTTCTCCGTGGTAGTTTCAGAGAGGGTATAGAAAAGTAAATGTGTTTGGAAGAATAGAAACCCGAAGCCATTAGATTATTGGTTGGATGGCTTAAAAAATCTAAAATAAACCTCGACTTCATCAGCCAGATATTTAGAAATTTCTGGAAGCTCCGTATCAGCGCAGACAAATGGTGGTGTCAAAAGCTTGCGAACGATATTTTTGACATCATCTTAGCTCTCAGAGGATCGAACATCCCCTTCGAACACCTAAATGCATGGAAACTTTCTGATGATGATATTTCTGTCATCTGGCAACTCTCGCTACCAAATTCGTCTATGAGAAAACTCTGCATCCAATGCTTATTAGCCTGGGAGTTTCGCGAAGATTTGTATGACCCAAGGAACAGCAGCGTGATTGGGCTCCTTATTATCAACAGACTGCATTCTATTGTCGACGTGCCTGATTACATCGCCGAAGATATCCAAGCCGACTTTGACCTCAGCAAGCCTTGCGATTTCAAACATAAATACAATACTTCTTGGCGTGAGAAAAGAGATCGGGGCCGTTGTGGCTTTCACGATCATCGTGTTAGTCAAGCAAATTGTGAAGAGGTAAGATATATTGTTGACACCGCTAATGTACTGGATATAGCTGGGTTTGTCATCAGAAAGCCTAAAGTTGACACAGGCTTGGAATGGTGGTGGAAGGAGGCCATTGATAGCATTTTCGACTATGGAATTTTACGACCATTTCTTATCACAATAGATCCAAATACTGTAAGAGAAGGAAGTTCGAGGTGATGTGTGTCCCAGTTACAATTCGGGCGGAAATTGCAGAAAAGAAGAGCACAGCGGCCTGGACAAATGCATTTACAACATTTCAGATTGTAGATAATATTTTTGAGTGGATGAACAATACTATATAAATAAATATCTCTTTCCCAACTCGAAAGAAAGAAGTATCTGCATCTAGTTGATTCTGGTGATATGATTGAGTAACTGCTAGGCAACTCTTGGAGAAGATCCTTCCAAGCTCCAGCTCTTTCTCAATATTGAAGCAAGAAAATTGAAGCATCGCGTTCAAACCTTAGCGAGGATGAGTGAAGTTCCAAATTCACTCTGGTCTTAACCTCAATTTCAATTTCGTTTTCCGATCACGAAACAAACACGGATTGAATAATCAATTCATCAATTGCCCATACCAGAATCTCTTCTAGTAAGACTGTCAGTGCACAAAATTTTATAACATCTGATTTTGCTTCGATTCTCGTCGCATCGGTTCGAAAGAGAGGAAGGAATCTCAGCCAGTTTACCATATCGTAAGCATGAATATAAACTTCTTCTTCTGTGATTTATTTGATTGCTAATAGCTTATTGCAGATCTGAGACAATACTACATGCAACGCGCAACACCATGGCCTCTGCGACTTTGACAGGTGCTCCAGTACCTGTTGCAAATCCGACTTTTGGAGAGTAAGTAGCTCCTTTTTACACAATAGCAATTGGATATAGCTGACAATCTCTCTCTAGCTCTCTCGACCTAGAAATCGTTACACTCATCATTGGACCGAAGAGAAAAGAGTTCACAGTACACAAGAAGCTCATATGCGACTCATGCGATTACTTTGAAAAAGCCTTTTGTGGCCCGTTCTTAGAAGGAACCGAGGGAAAGATATATTCTCCAGAAGACAGCTCAGATGCGGTGGCACTCTTCATTGAATGGTTATACAGACGCACAGTGCCATTCAATCAGACTCACGCACAATTCGATACATTTATAAAACTTTACCTGTTGTCAGAAAAATGGTGTTTTTATCAATTGGGAAACATGGTCATCAATGGCATCAAACATCAGTCCTGGCTATCGGACGAAAAGGCGAGCTATGTGAACCATTTACTACCAGAAGTTGTGAGTTATATTTGGAATCAGACTGAGGAAGAGTCGCCACTGAGACTGCTTTGCATCAAGAGATTGGCTTGGTTCTATCACGACGAGACAACACTTAACATCCTTCCTGGCAGAGATGGCTTGAAACAACTCTGGGTTGTTTGTAAAGAGCATGGCAGCTTCTTCGAAAACTTTTTTGCGTACTTCCAGAACTTCACTAAGGATAAGAAGCCGCCAAATCCAGGTCGTCTAAGAGAGAATGGAAGATGGGTCACCGAAGCCTGCTCATATCATTTCCATGGTGAAGGAGAAGGATTTACGAAGCCAACAGAAGCAGATAAGAATAAGAAACAGAATGGTGAGCCAAAAAGGCATGAATTCTTCGCAGATTTGCAGGAGTAGTATCTTTATTACCTGCATGCGTTGCAGGGAGTCCGGCCAAGAGGAATTTTAATCACAAAACGGGCAACTTCATTTCGGCTGGAGAGCTCAGTAAGCCTCAATCCAGCGGCACACATCATTCTTCGCTGTGCTGCAGCCCCTCGGTGGTATATTTCGTTAAGTCTACTGGATTGCGTGAAAATTTGCTGGGCGATAATTGCTGCTCCTAATTGGTGCGAGGGCCATTGTCGAGTCAATGACTGATAGGTTAAGAGCGAGCGGTGCTTCCGGATAGCTATGGGGTCAAGAGAGAAGGAACTTACTGAATTCAAATACTATTCGATTTCTGGCTAATTTTGAAGGATAATTTCCAATCATACCCGAGAGTTCTGGAACTATCAATTCAGGTCCACATCAATAGGTGAGCTCTGAGTTATTTGCATCAGACATGACTTGTGTTTGAAAATCTGGGAGCCAACTATCTTGAAGAACTGGCCACTCTGGGCATCTTTACATGGATGTTACTTACAATCTTTGGAAGTGCACTCTCCCCCTCCCAAACATATCAGTGAACACCTCAAATGAACCCATTCAAACATTCAAGCGACTTTCCTCTTACTCTCGGACTATTTTATCAGCAAAAGAAGTCGAGGTGACCCTCTTTTGTCCAAGAATAACTATCCAGATTGCATTTTAGAATACACACACACGCATGCACACAAATGTTATAAAATCTGAGGAAATCCACTAAGATGATTCCAATCACAAAACCATAGATCCATAGCTCGATCCTTGATGGCGAAATATCTAAGTCTAAGAAAAGAATCAAATGCCGACATTACTATATGAGCACTCCTGCGATTGTATCTTCGAAAAGTATCGGATCGATTTTACCTGTCAAAAGAGGGTGGACACTTGAGAGAAGGAGTCAGCACTTGACAAAGCGGGATATGCATACTATCATACGTTTTTGCAAAACCTCGGGAGAAATTAGTTTCTCTCATCTTATACTTGCGGATGCTTGTGCTTTCACGCTCAATATCTGCTCATGAAAAGCACTAGCGTATGAGAGAAGGTATGATACAAATGAGCTCGCATTAATAGTCATGAAATACGGAGATACATGAGACATTTAATGCTCTGGTATCGAGCATCTTGATACATACCTATATATAATGAGGAATAAGAAAAGCTGGCAAATTTTTAATAGAATTTGACTCGCTCGCTCGCGCAGCATTTGCGTACAATCTAAACAGTATAAAATAACGTTGAAGAATATCCCGACCTTCTTCATCCCATCGCCGCACCATTAAGAAACCGAAAAGACGATCACACACAAGATAATTACATAATATCAAGCCTCACCACAGAAGTACATCCCATCCCCTCAAGCCCTTCTATACATGTCCCTTCTTCTCCCCCCCTCATCTATTACCACCCTCTCCCTTTCTCTCTCCACAAATCTTCCCGCCGAACTTCGCGGCCTCCCAATCGATCCATTATCATAGGGAATACTACCCCTTCTTCCACCAAATTCCGATGGTGATACTTTTTCTCTCTCCCATTCCCTCTCTCGGTGAACATTCACTATTCCAACTCCGCTTCCTCTCCTCGCTCCCGCTCCATCCACAACTCTATATCCACTAGGCGTAATAGGTCTTCTATCGTCCCAGCCTGTTCCCTCTACCGTACGGTAGCCACTTTGCACTGGTTCGGGTGTACCACTCCCTCTACTCCCCCTCCTTGCGAACGAGCTCGGACTCGAAGACGCATGTCGAGATGGGGTACCACGCTCAATAATGCGATCTCTTTGGATGTAAATTTCCTCTCTTTCACTCCTATCTCTATCTCTATCTCTTCCGCTGGAAACACTCCCTTTCCTGCTCTTCCTCCTGGAAACATGGATTGCGCTCGGACTGGATCGCCCATGGGAATGCGGTGGCCAGTGTTCTTCTTCCACTTTTATTAATTCGACTCTGCTTTCTTCTGGTGGAGTAGGCACGCGGGGAGGTGAGAGATCGCGGTATGAAGGCGCTGGACTTTGGGGCACAATAGATGGTGAGGGCGGGGGTATATAATGATGATGCGATGGGGGCGGCGCAACCGATATGGGAGGCGGAGGATATCCTGGGGCATATCCTGGGGGAAATCCTACCGAAGCTGGCGGGGGTGGTGGAGGTGGTGGAGCAGCAACGGACGCCGGAGGGGGAACAGGAGTAGCTGGCTTCGGGGTCGGCGGGACAGGAGTGTGAGAACGGTGGATTTCCGTCATGGAGCTAGAATGCCGATGGCTGGGTGGACCGCGGTGAATCTCGGTCATTGAGGTTGAATGCCGGTGAACTTCTGACATGGGTGTAGAAGGTCGGTGGCTGTGTTGCCTGATAACCGTTTCTGAGACGCGGGATACGGGGCGCGATGAGTGGGAACGTCTTTCGCGGACTATTTGGGTGGATTTACGGCGGGGAGCCCGGCGATCAACAAAGACTATATCTTCGTCTTTAGGGACTATGAAGGGGAGGTATGTTAGCATGGAGGTTTTGGGGTAAAATGAAGTAAGAATTCCGGTTGGAACGAAATGTATCAACTTGGGATTAAATGGAAAGAGAAAATCTTACTGCCGAATAAACACATTTTATCTGCTTATTTTGTCTTTTTTCTATGTCTGTTTGTTTGCGTATCTGAAGATATATTTTGTAAATAAATAGAATATTAAACACAATCGTAAATAAATATCCCTTTCGAGGATATGGCTATATTAATCAATTAAATAATAAACTCAATCGTTTTCATATATTCTAAAAAAAACTTCTTCTTCACCGACCGAGTACCTACCCTCTATATATATATCTTCATCTCCACCCAGCTGCCATTGAATCCAGTCTCCACACCAACCTACCCTTCACCATAAACAACTTCAATTACCATCAAATATCAAGGCGTGGACCCATCATGACGATGTGCACCTATAGCAATCAAACCCAATCATAATAAACGCATCATTTATTGGAATCCAGGGTCTGAATACCACCAATCCGAACATTGGACGCAAGCTTGATACGAAAATAGAAGGTCCCCAAGGAAAAGAAAATCCAAACCCAGCCACGGTCACATGTCCACACGATAATCCCTACTCCTCCTGACGAATCCCCGCTGTAGCCCTACCCAAAGAATGATTCGCAGAGACGACTCCCTCGCGTGTGATTCTCCATCCGCCGAACAATCTAGGTATATTCCAAGGAAGTTGATCAAAAAATCTAGATCCAGGATTCCATCACTATCCCGATAATCCAGAGACCCAAACCATTCTGTCTTTATTATCGTGCATGATCTTTTCTCTGCTCTTCTGATTCGTCCCATGCCTCTTCGCATAAAATATCCGAGTGGCGTTAGGCTTGTCCGGGCTAGGGATTCCCTGCCCACCAAGGCCTCGTTGGCAGTTTTTGTGTTCGCCTTGCGCGCAAGGCGTGCGAGAACTAAGCTGTTATCGTACAGTCATGTGATGCGTTTGGCTGGAATCGGATTCCTTGTGCCGATCGCGTATCCACGTCGGCAATCTCGGTACTCGCTGTTGCGTGGGAGAAGGCTCCGTTGGGCGTGGAGGCAGTGAAGATCGAGTGTACGGTCGATCGCTAATGCGTTGCGTTGCATAGAATGTGTCTTGAAAGTAAGGCTGGTCTAGATGGGAAGATGTCAAGTCGATGAGTGGAGTGAACGGCGGACCGGAGGAGTTGGATGTGAAAGTACATGTTTTCATTTTCATTCTAGATTCGTGAAGAACAGTGGTTGCTGTTACTTAACGTTGTAGGGATGTGAGGTTAGATCAGAGACGAGATTGCATTTCGCGTGAAAAATGTGTCTATAGTCAAAATCCAGACAAGGTCATCACCCTACTGCAACAAAATGAACGTCGATCAAAATCGGAGTATGCATTCTGTACTTCCTAGCGATATCTCTTCGTCTCGAGATGCTGTAGGTTAGTAATTCATCGACAATTACCGAAAATGACCCGGATCTACTTCAGCTGAACCCATCCGATAAGCTGTCCTCTTATTGAAAAGTAACATTTTCCCTCCACAATTTCTACCTTACATGCTCGTTTAGGTTTTGACATTTTCCACCTACGTAATATTACCTTTGATTCGGATAAACCCCTTTTCATATCATTTTTCGATACAGAAGACTCTGGAAATACATGTTTCTCCGAAGATTTTCTCTATAACCTTGCAAAATGCAGATTAAACTCTTTTTCGCAGGATCAAATCTTCATACGAGGAGTCTACATCATATCTATCTTCGCCGTTGTTCAGATACAAGATAGCCCGCGTGGAACGAAGAATTTTAGTTTTTTTTTTACAACCTTGACCCAGGTTCATAATTTGTTCAGATTATAGGCACCTTGGTTCAAGGATATCGCAGAGAGGTTGTCAAAGGCAATCTAAAACAAAAGTCTCGGAAGTTTAACACTCAACGCTTGGGGTACCAAAAGTTGATAGAAGAAGTAGTTGACATAGAGTTTAATGCTATCGGTCTCGGTTCACTTTGCAATCTTTCCTTAAGATGTCCAAAAACATCCTCCGCTATCATTTTTGGTGTTGAGGATGAGAAGATATCTAAACGAGCACCGATCATAAATGGTTCTTTGCTTTTGGATACATCTACACATATTCAGCATTGCAGAACACACTCGCGTTCATTGGTAAGATTCAAAAATTGGCTCTCTACAACAATATAACGAAGCTTGATTTAGAGTTCTATCACTCCATTTATCTACCCTCTGGTCATTACCACCATAAAAATTCCTCAAATCATCACATTCATATAAACTCGTATACATCGACCTCACCCTCTCTGACCAAGTCCCTAATCTCCTCCTTCACATCCCGCCATTCATCCCCCAACACCCCCAATATTCCCCTCACCTCTCTCTCCCCACACTCCCCAATCCACCAAATCTTCCTAACCCTCACAAACAGTGCAAACACAATCCCCAACAAAACCAACGCTCTGTCTTTTCCCTCTTCAACCAGTTCTCCAAAGCGCTGCTCGATAAAAAATGGAAAACTAATCAATAACCGTGTAATTACCGCAGGATTCGCTTTCGCTTCAATATGTTTATACACATATCCCAGAAAACAAATCGTAGACATATACGCCTTTTCAATTTCTTCACTCCACTCCTCATTTTCCAAATCTGCATCACTTCTCCTGAATAAATGAATAAAGTTCCCCGCATTTTCTTCATCGAACAGTTCCACGGGGTGAGCCAAAACCGGCATGCGTTTCACAAACATCCATGCAACGCTTTTCTTCTGCGCTTCGTCGTTGGTGTTCAGATCTTGAGATGAGATGCACTGACACGCGGTTTTGAAAGCCATCGATGCGCTGCGCGTTATGTTCATCCAGTCGGAGGGGGGAGTGTAGGGGGATAGAGAGCGGTTTTGAAGCATGGCGAAGGCGCAGACGCGGAGATTGCTGGAGGTTAGACAGATGGCGTCGGCGTTTTGGGGGGTGAGGTGGTGGATGTCTTGGCGGTGGAGTTGGAGAGTGATGTCGAGGTAGGTGTAGGCGTCTATCAGAGAGGCATTGGGGGTGATAGCGTATGGTTCGCTGTTGGATGAGGGTGTTTGGTCATTGAGGTGAAGAGAGGATATACAATAGATAGAGTATAGGAGTGCTTCGTTTGTTAGAGCGATTTCAGGAACAATTTGTGTGAATATATCGATAGCAGTTTGGTCGGGATTGTCTGAATTGGTAAACGTTACTGTTCGGCTCGTGTTGGTCGTGTAATGATGAAGCAGGGTAAGTTCTCGCAGACGTCTTTCAGCGGTCTCGGGAAATTTAGTCCGTAGTTCTTTAGCAGTGACATTTTTTGTATTGGGTTTCTCTGGAACTTTTCTGGATATGGTAGATTCGTATTTGCATTCCACTCCATGCCGTTTACAATTGAGACAACTTGGCTGGCATTCATCGCACTAAACCGATGGTCAGAATTGGCCTGAGGGGTCAAGAAGAACATTGCTAACCCCGTAAGCTCTTCACTTGAGATTTGAGCTCATTGTGAACTTAGATTGTGCATAACGGGACTCGAACCATTTTCATAGTTCAAAAACTTCCTCAAATTTCAAAAATCGTCCCAGGTAGCACAAACAGCATCACGTGCCGAAGGAAATACACCACCTACTTTCACTCTTCTTATCCTACATCTTATACACCCAGTCTTAGTCTTCCTATGAAATATTTTCAGAGGTCCCTTCACACTCGCACTGCCAGGAGTCCACGATACCCAAGTATTACTGGCTCCATCATTGCCAGTCTCACTAGCTTTCGGAATCTCTCCAGACTTCGAACCCATGTCAACAGCATCCTCAATCGAAGTAGAAGCTGAGGGGGTGTCCATGTTCGTTTTTGATATATGTGCCAGATGTTCTACAGTGGAATCCTGAATGAAACTGTATAGAGTGGGTTTATTCGCGCTGGTAGTGCATCTGAAGGAAATCTGCCAGTCACGTTTTGAGTATTGTGGTGGTAAGATGTGGCTGACTTCCATCCGTAGGTAAGCTTATCATTGTCCAAGTTGGTTTAAATACACCACCAAATAGTTTATTTTTGAAGGATTTTCACGTCTACAACACTGTGATTCTCATGACTCTTCAGTGCCTATGATTTACAACCTTTATTATTGTTGAATGATCGTTATCTACTAGGTATACAATGTCCGTGCACCACTTTATATATTCGATTTATCATTTCTTCCTCCTTCTACATCTTTCAAGCACTCGATAGCGACTGAATATAGCTCACCCGATCTCATGCTCTCATATACCGCGGTTACCATACTTCCGATGGATTGATACGAGTTAGGCTTATCGGATAACCATTCCGAAGACTTGAGGTATTCCTCGTCGACGAAAGGGATGTGAAGCTCGTCGCGTACATAACAATACATCCGTTCACCAGCTTTGCCCAAAAAGAACTTGGCAACCCCGATTGATTCAGAATATTGTCTCTTTGACACTTTGTGGGTGTCAATCATTTGCTTCGAGGATACTTTCATCCAGTCTTTCAAAGCTTGCAACATGTCTAGACTGGGCTCCAACTTATCAAGAATGACTGCCTGAAGCGACTGAACTGCATGTTCAAAGCGCGTGGTCGAGTCCATTATTGAGCTCCAATTGAGAGTTGTTGTCAATTTATCCCAGAGGACCAGTTGTAATTCGGAGATCTCCTTCGTCTCCGTGGGGTCGTCGCATTGACCATGGCTTTCCTGGGTATATTTTCCGAGGCTCTGATTGAAAGAGCTCTCAAACTTAGGCCTCAAATTCATGAAGAATAGATCCTGTATTCCTCTAAGATCTAAAGCTTGGCATACGGCCACTAAATGCGCCGCGGAAAGCTGTGTCAGAACTTCCAAGGCCGATAGCGTGTATCTACTCGAGATCAGTCCTAGAGAATTCAAAGCTTGATTTCCCATTTCAGCTGTCTGAACATGTGATCCAACGGGGTTAGACAGAAAACCAAGCTCAGATTGCAATGCCGCAATCATGATATCAATACCTTTAAACATCCAGGATTCGCTTGGCTCATCTGCTACCAGATTAGGAGGCAGGCCGTTGTTTGTTGCCGGATTTATTAACTCGGTACATTGTGCAAATAATATTTGACCAATTGATTGGCAAGCTTGTCTAGTCTTCTCCACGGCACTTGTGATGGACTTCGCTTGGAAATTTCCACCATGATGCATCTTTCCATCATCACTAACAAGGGGATTATCAGTGGTGGAGTTCAATTCAATTGATACTTGCTCATAGGATAACAAAAGGTCCTCTAGTGATGGACCGATCCACTGTGACGCAGTTCTAATAGAATAACGATCTTGACGTAAATGGAATTCTTGGGTATCATTTCCCTTTGTCAACATGGAGCCAGCCAAGAATGAGTAGATGTTTTTCGCTGATACCGTCTGACCTCTGTGGGGTCTGACCTCAGCAAAAAAAGGATTAAAGCTTTCATCCGTACCAGAAAGCGCTTCAACAGACATAGCAGTAAGAATTTGTGAAAGCAGAGCTTGCATAATGGCTTCATGCATGGCTAGAGACGCAACAGCAGCTGTTACTGCTGTTCCATTGACCAACGACAATCCCTCTTTAGGTTGGAAAATTGCGGGAGGGATATCAGCTTGCAATAATGCTTTGTCTGCTGAAACAAGTTTTCGATCAAAATCAACATAGACCTGAATCGCCGGCTTTCCTTCCAATGCTCCGCCTATGTATGATAACGGGCTAAGGTCACCGGAAGCAGATATGCTTCCCCTAAGTGGCACAGCTGGGATGATTTCCTTGTTTAGAAGATCGAACAGAGATTGGACAATAACTGGTCGAATTGCAGAGGCTCCTTTGGCAAGCGTATTGGCACGAATGGCCATTGCTCCACGAACCCAGCTCTCTGGCATGGTGGTTGAGCGAACGGGATCGGACAAAGGAATAGCCAGCCTCGCTAGTTTCGTAGCTGTAGACTCCCTCGATTCAATATCGCTCGCTGAATCGTTTGTTGCTAACCCTTCAACATGACGACTGTCTAGAGGACCAGAGACAACTCCGTAATGGAGCATTCGAAATAAGCTTGCAGATACTTCGGAGACGTTCTTTGGTCGAACATCGGCGCTTCCACCAAAACCAGTGTTTACACCTTCCAATGTATGAGCTTGCGTGATGATGCTTTTACGTTTGCTCAAAGGCACATGAACTCACCATAAATTGACTCGCCGTTTTGAATCCGTTTTTGCAAAGCCTCTGCACTTTTCTTCATTTTGCCGGTTGCTCCTTCACTAAGTGATATTTTGCGACGGTATCTTCAAGACTTGCGTCAGTATCAACTTTCCTACATGCAGCGGTCAGAACTGACACTTACCTCGCGATGGCAACCAGGGTCGCTAGGTTCAAATTAGAGCCATCGGCTCTTATTGGCTCGAGTCCAGAAACTTCATCTTCAATTGCACCTGAGAAGGCTTCCCAATGTGACAAGACCATCCGATTGAAGCAATCCATCTTTGGTTCTTGATGTTCAACAGTTACACCTATTTGGTTGAAAGAACCCATCTCCGGTGTCAAAGTCGTTTCATTAGATGGAACCGTCTCTGGTGTTAAGGCTACTGATGGCGAGACTTTTCCATTAGAGAAATCCATTGGTAACGAGAGACTGTAATAATATTCCTGATATTTTTGGTGGATATTGTAGTGATGTAGTGCAAGACTTCAACCCTCACCGCGACCCTTGATGTATCCGAAAAAATGTGAAAGAACGATTTATCTTTAGATTATACATACTTTTTTTTATAGAGAAGCTATATTTCTTTTGCTATACAACTCATCTTTCGTCGTAGAATAGAACCAAGTATTAAGTTTCAACTAAACCATTGGCATTCAACTAGTTGAACCCTGAATCTGAAGATGACTTCTTTCACCTACTCGAGTGACCAGAAAGTATACAGCTCAGCTGCTGTGAAAAACAGGTTAGTCCTGTTGCAGTTTACCATCTTGTGGTATATGCTTTCTAGCTTCGGAGTTGCATGAATTCTGACAGCACGATTAGATGCGTAGGTAGATCTTAACCACTTCACACCGCCTTGTCATACCTGAATTCTTCGCATTGTACAGGAAAGACGAGAAGAAGAAATAATCAGCTTCAAGGGAATATGAAATTTGAAAATAAGATTGAAGTAACACAAAGTAATGAATGAGTAGTATAAATGAAATGCGGTTGTAGTATGACAATGGAGTGATTGATCCGATGTGTAGAATTTGTGGTGGAAAAAAGAATGTCGATTACTAATCTTGCATACTGACTTTGGTAGACGCACCACTATGTCATATGTATCTAATTGTATCAACATGAGCGTTTGTTTGGAAAAGAAAAAGGTCCTATCGTTAAAATCAATTCCTTGGGAACACGGAAGGAGTGTTCACAGCGGGATAGAATACAAGGTTCAGGTTCTTCCAGTCAGGTTCTCTGATAACTTATCCAGAATTTCATACCAAAAAAAGTAAGCATTCGATCAAGAGAATAGGAAGGTGCGACCCTGAGATCTTCACAGTGTGCAGATTCTGTTCTCCCGACTGATCAATATGCATTATGGCTTTCTGTAGAATGCTATTTTTTCTCTATCGTTAATTATTACATCTTATGGCCGAACAAATCTCACCAGTACAGGACTTTTACTAACATGCAGATAAATTCCGAAACTATTGTATCCGAAATCCGTGAAGGACTTCTTAATGAGAGCGAGGGCACAGCAGAACACCAAGAAATGCTTGACAAATCAGTCAAGTGGCCGAGATCTTCGAAACGAGTAGTTCGTATGAAGTTGCTAAGGCCATTGTACTCGATCCAAATGATATTCCAGAGGATATTTGCCCAATATATAACTATCATGAGAACCATTACATAAGATTGAATCGCTGGATTCGTGAAAGGGTTTCAATCATGGGCTTGCGCAGATATTATATGTTTCAATACACATCATCAGAAAGTCGTATGAGATACAGTTTCCTTGAGTATTCATCACCTAACTAACAGAAATCTCAAGTCCGGATTGACAACAAATTAGGACTGAGGATTAGCAAAATACCACCAATAAGCTCCCTGCAATTTGCTCCCCTCGATGTAATTCCTCTTGTTAAGTTTTTCATTGGGACCATGAGCCCCATCATCCGACATCCCTACTGGCAATAGCATGATACTCTTTTCCCCCAATGCCTTCTGTAAATCAAGTGTTACCCCGATACTACGAATTTATCATACCGTTAGCCAAAACATCCTATTCAGAAATCCAAGACACCACAGCCAAAAGAATAATAAAAACTAACCTTCCACCCTCCCTCGTCAAATCAGGTTCAGTATGATAAACTTTCTGCGTAGCCGCCTTTCCAGCCTTATAATTTGCATCATCAGGCGAAGCAAGCCAATACGGAGCTGTTTCCCCAAACTGTTTTGCTGTGCATGTATTTTTGCTTCCAAGCTTTTCAAACTCTTGGTAGAGATAGTTGATGGTGAGATCGGAGACGGTTTCCTGATCCATGGATGGCACAGTTCGGATGGAAAATTTGGCGGTTACTTTGGGGTATATGGCGGTGGTTTGGTCGGGGCTGGAGTCTGCGCCTGCGATACCGTGCTAGAATTGGAGATTTTGGTTATTTTCTAGTACGGAAGAAGTTGAAAAACAAGAGCTGTGTAAAAAAGCTAAAAGTTGTGGTAGATGAAATATTTGAGATAACGGAGAGTGTTGGAAATGGGAAAGTACAAAATAAAAGAGCTGGTTGAGCTTACAATGGTGAGAGACGGATACCTAAACCTATGCATGAGAGTTTCCTTAGGATCATTATAAATATTCGCATCACTACCAATAGTCTCTTGAAAATCCTGTGTCGAAAACTCTATCGTAGCATATTCCTCAACTTCTTCCTTAGACACATCATCTACAAGTTCATTAATCCCCGGAATCAAGATTCTACCCTGAGAATCCACAAGTTTCGAAAGCAGAATCACTAGATCCGTCATGGGCTCATACACACAACCTCCAAACATTCCACTATGGAGTTGCACGCCTGCGTGTTCTACTGTGAGGTTAAAGTAATTGATACCGCGTAGTCCATATGTTAGACATGGTTTCTTAGTCGTAAGCCAATAATTGTCAGAGATGCACGCAGCATCGACATGTTCGAAGAGCGCGCGGTTAGCGATTGCAAATTCTGCGAATCCGGTGGATCCAGATTCTTCCATTCCTTCGAAACAGAATATGAGATTCACGGGAACATCGACTTTGGCTTCCTGGTAGGCTTGGAGTGCGTTGAGCCAGCCGAGCACGGGTCCTTTGTCGTCGGTAGCTCCTCGTCCGTAGAGTTTTTTGTTGGGTTCTTCGCCTTTTTCTGTGATGATCCAGGGGTCGGTATCCCACTTGAAGATTGGATGATCAGTACTATTCATCAAAGAAGGATGTGATTAAAATTGAAGAGTAGAAGTGTTATCAGTAAGCATGAATAGTCGCTCCACGCAGCATCGCGAACAGAATCAAAAATCGAGAATGAGAACTCAATAAAAATTCAAACTTACCCCTTCTCCGGGAGGCTGAACATCATAATGGCCATAAATCAAAATAGTCTTCTTCTTACTCTCATACACTTTTGGGTATTTGGCAATAATGACATCCGGCAACTGAAGTTCTGTTTCCGGCTCTTTCCCCAACGAGTGTCGATCCACAGATGCATTCAACTTCGTGAGTTGATCTGCCAGAAAATCCGTCATCTGGTGCGTGTCAGAGTACAAGCTTGCAAGATCTCCGAATAGCAAGAGAAGATATACGTACAGCTACTACATGTTTGCGTCCCTCAACAGTTCGCTCAGAAGAGATGGATGGGATTTTGATCGCTGGTACGAGTCCTGGATTATAGTTAGAATATCTGGTATTTCATTGTATGCAGACATTCTTTTTCGACTCACGATCATGGATAATGTTGAAATTGGGAGCTGTGGCAGTAGCAAGCTCGTCAATCCTATATCAAGCACAAAATTTTCAGTAATTAGCAACAGGTTCAAGAGTGCCTATCCCGTAGATCCAAATACGTACTTCTTGAAAACAAGGTCCAACTTATCAGTAGCCATGGTTAACTGCCAAGTAAATTAATCTACACTTGTTAGTAGGAGATGAGATATCTGAAGAAAAGAGCAAAGTATATACCACACTATAGCAATCTCAAAACCTAACAACAAACTTTTCAATTTCCAAAACGACACTCACACTTGGGCAAAAGAAAAATGCAAAAGGCAATAACACTTAGGCCGAACTATTAATGAACTATATACACAACCTCATCACCATTCCACAGCAAATCCTCTCACAAAAATCACACCCCTGTATTTACGTATCTCTTTACCCCAAAGTGCTACCACTGAATCGCTTCCTTCAATCCCACAAAATAGCTCCAGCTAGTACAAACCTCCTCAACGTTATCCCACCACCCAAGTACCACTCCACTGACAACACATCTCCCAAGTATCACCCCCAGAAAATGCGGGGAACTCCTCGCAAATCACTCATCACATCTCGCGCATCGCACTTGCAACATGTAGATGCACTCTCATCACGTCGTAGCACAGTAGCGTAGCACCCAAACACACTAGCACATATGTCGTGCCCTCAATCTGTCTGTCACAACCGCGGGGTTCCCGTTCCACAAACGGTTAGCAGTCTCGGTAGACGTAGCGAATCCTTGTGGAATTTACTCAATCGTGATACTGTTGTACAGATACCCGTTCTAGTTCAGTACACTAGGGCGTCCAATGACGAGCTGAAATCTGGGGATGTGAATGGCCATGTACGTGTGTACACAAGAGGGGACTATTATTGCAGATCGGCTTGAGCTAGTGTATTGTATGCGATGCGATGCGATGTAGCATACGTATTGATGAAAGTTTATTCTTGCATGTTGGTGAATTTACAGAAGATACGCAGGAGAATATGCATTGCTGTCACCAAACATGAGGGCTCCGGAAATCGGGGTCTAATGACGAATTTTCAAAGGAGGGGAATAAGATGCAGTAAACCTTTTAAGAAGGGTACAGAAACTTTCATGGTTTGATTGTATACAGACAACCTATTGGAATTACGATACTGGATGGGTGAGGTCTAGTCATGACTCAAATATCGCACAGGAACATCTACAGGATAGCTAATCTTTTGGCAACTTCACCCTGACCCAAGTCTCCAAAACTGGATATGAATGTGAATTTGATTTACCCAAGTAAGCGAACTAGCAAATGCTCAAGACACCCCAAATTCCCACCCCTCAATGTCTAGGATAATCAAAAGGATAATCCGCGCCCGCTATTTGCCTAGCAAAATACTCATTCTTTGCATTCTGCGCCTCGATGAAATCATAAATATACTGCGAAGCAATCCTAGCCTTCCCCTTTGGCAGATTATTCTTCCCCGAAACAGGCTGTCCCAGTTTCTCCCAGAAAGGTATTGCACCCTCCCAATACTCCATGCAGAGATCCTTATTCTCGACATCATTTTGGACTTGCAGACCCAGAACCTTGGGCACCGAATGCGTGTGTGATTTTTGCGCATTGGGTGTGATCTTGATGATAGAGATGTAATCCACATCTGTGTCGAATCCCAGATAGTGACTATTGACCATGCTAGCCGCGACGCTAACGGGGATATCAGGATCGCCTTTTTCGATCCCTTTAAAACGATCTAGAAGGGTTCTTACACATGACTATGCACATATAAGGCTTCTGGCTTATCGTTGCATATAAGGATCTTACCAACGAAATAACAGACAATTGGGTACTCGGAGTCTTTCATAAGAAACAATATGTGTAAAATGTACTAACTATTGATAATCTTATATATAAAATTAGCATTATATTCATCTAAGAGAAGAGATATGATCAGCAAAATTCGAGACGGTAAGAGGGAAATGAGAGGCATACTACTTTATGCTGGGGTTGGGTTAGCTGATGATCCGGTCGTTGTTTTTGTGTTGTGGACTAAAGATGAGATACAGGGGTTATGTTAGAATGAAAACTTTAGACAGTTGTGACAACTAAGTCACTGATTAGAAGAAGGAGCTTTAGATCATGATGTAAAATATTTAAGCTACTTCACGCTATATGATGATTTGTGATCGCGGACTGAGCTTTTTTTACAACAACCTAAAGCAGGAGAAAAGAGTCAGAAGTTTGATTTTCCCATCCGAGTATCTCGGATGGGAAATAGCGGTTTCTTGTACAACAATGTAGATACATACTCTCAAAGTTCACACCACATATCTTGCACACTTATGAAGGGTGATACACCATAGTATATATGATTTAGGTATTCTCTATTACTATACCCTCCCTCATCTCTTTCAATTCATTATCCATGGGAATATAAAATGCACCTGACAAACACAGCACCAAAACCAACAATACACAACCTCAAACGTCGTACCATTCCATTACCTCCAATTCTCAGTTGTCCAAACACTAGAGAGCTTTCCCTAGCTAGCCAGTTACCAGCCACACTACAAATAAAACATCAAGATAAACATGATCTAACATCCACGTGTCCAATTCCCAAAGTCATTTGCGCGCTCAAAGTTGGGCACGTACTTTGTATACTGCACAACCAAGATATCAGAAATTCTCTTCGATTCAGATACACCCACGCATACCTGCATCATGGCGAACCGTGTGGATGGACCATTCTCATCTCTGTATCGATAGCAATAAACACAACATGACTAGCCGACTATGGGTTCCGAATTTATCTGCTGAAGATTTCTGCACAGAGACCGATTAAATGGCATGCATATATCTTATTTCCGCTTCATCCCGGCCCCACGAAATTGATTTGTCGTTTCTGCAAATCTTCAGCAGTCAAATTGCATTACCCCGCCGCATCGAGTTTCTTATTAAGAGTTAGTGTAGCCCGATTTATGTTAGGCGAGCGTGCTACATCAAAGCTAATATGCACCGATACCAATAAAGAATGATTGATGACGCGAGATCAACGCAGGCGATTAAGGTTAAATGCGGATACGTCAGAACTTTTCCCCGCATGCCACTTTCGTCTCTCGACTTCTCTTATTTTTAGTGTACTCGTAACGCTACAGATACGATTGGCTAGTAGGAGTAGTTTGTCAGTATTAATATAATGAACATTAGGCGGATGCGGGTGCTACCGCTTTTAGTGTTGGGGGAGTGACGCTGTGTTCTAGTTCCTGATCAACAGTGCTCGTGCTGCCAAAAAGTATGCAGCTTCGACGCTAATAATTTCAGACCACCCAAAACCACACCATTTTCAAAATTCTTGTTTAAAATAATGTATCAATATTTTTGATCGTGAAATGTTTTTGAGTATTGCTAGGCTTATAAAATGTAATCTTCTTGTCCTTGTGAACTTCACAATGCTATTTCATAATGTTATCTGTTTTCGAAATAACAGTGTCTTGAAAATTGCTCCAACTTTAGCGAGTGTAGTAGTGTGCCGGATATTCGGTCCAGTGCGTCAAATTAGTGCTCTTTTAGTTTACCATCTCGTGATATGTGTTTCTAGCTTCAGAGATGCATATCTTCTGGCAGCACGAGTTGAGGACATGCTGAATTTCTGTGGGTAAAACACTTATTCTTGTCCAAGAAAGATAGCACGAAAGAAGATCCCTAACAACCCACTTGGCCAGCTAATTCTACCGTAACAACTCCCCTTTGTTTACCCAATCCTTCTGCCATGTTTACCCAGATACATATCTCAGCTAGCACTAGAGCTGCTAATATTGTTGCTCTGCAATGCTCACTCAAATGAGAATCTCAGCTAGCACTAAAATTTCTGCTATCTGCGTTCTGCAATGACTCGTTACAGAGCAGAAAACCAGATGACATTTCAGATCATTCATATCGCTATCCTGAAAGGGAAAGGATACTCTCACTGCTGGCAACAATGATGTAACAATCTTACTCAACTCGACGATGAGAATGGTTGCAATAGCTTCAGGAAACCCATAGCTATCTCACGACATATGACTCAGTGTAACGAATGTGCGAGTGTGATGTAACGAACATGTCTTGGGACTTCACAAACCCCTCATTACTATTCCAAGCACTCGCATCGTTACATCCACCGCGTACATACGACGATTACGTACCGTATTGTGCAGACCTCATTCCCGTCTCCCAATCTTCAGCCCGCCTCCCAATTTTCAGCCCGCCTCCAACATATCCTGTCCACACAAGCATATGCACCCATGCGTGTTCAAGTGCAACGAAAGAAAAACTGCGTCATGGATCGTCACTACCGACTGAACGAAGAATACATAAAGCGCTACTGGAACTACGATGAATGCAAAAATTCCAGGTCTCAAACAACTCCTCAATCAATCAATCAATCAATCAATCAATCCATACATACATACATACTCGCAATTGAGAAGACTCACTTACCATCCTTCATCCATTCTTGTAAACTCTTGAAACTATCCACACTCCCATCAACGCCCCCTCACCATGCCCACCTACGCCCCCATCGTGACGGAGCTACGCGACGAGCTCCTCCGAGAAGTCGACGATCTCGACACGGCCGTGCGCAACGCCCTCACCCACGACATCCCAGACATGAAAACCTACGGCATCACCTCGGGCAAAGGCTTTCTCGATTTCGCAGACTGGTTGGTGCGCGGCTGGATCCCCACCGAGAGCACCAACGGCCGCGACATCTACTACATCCTCTGCATGTTCTATTTCGTGCTGGCCCAAGAACCGTTCGGCGAGCGTCAGACGTCCATTCTGCCCAAGAATGTGAATAAGCCACTCACCCCGCTCTCGGACTGGCTGGTGCGATATGCCAAGGAGATTGGGAAGTTTATGGATCAGCCCGAGTCGTGGAACGAGACTTCCTTGACGAGCTACCGAAATTCTCCTCAATTCCGTGTGTTCGAAGCTGAAGACCCCAAGAATTGGAAGACTTTCAATCAATTCTTCTACCGCAAGCTTAAAGAACCTCGTGAAATTACCTCACCAGAAGATGATCGCATTGTCACCTTCCCTGCCGATTCGACTTTCGCCGGTGCCTTTTCCATCACCGACGAGTCCGAGGTAGTACTCAAGAATCTCCCTTGGAAAGTATCGGACTTGCTCGGGAGATACGGGAAAGAGAAAGTTCCCAACTCCGACGGCAAAACTACATACGGAGAGCTGTTCCAAGAAGGAATTTGGACACATTCTTTCCTCAACACCTTTGATTATCATCGACAGCACGCCCCCGTCTCTGGAACTGTGGAGGTCATCGATGTGATTGAAGGTGCTGCCTATCTCGAGGTACTCATTGAGACGGATAAGAAAGCTGGAGGACACAACTACCTTGCACCTCGCCGTCGCATTTCCCCTCGCATGAAGAAGCGAGAGTCCAATGGAGTCACCACACTCGACGCTCCTGATTCACCCGGCTACCAATTCTTGCAGACCCGTGGAATTCTCATTATCAATAATGAAAAATTGGGACGAGTAGCCGTCATGCCTATTGGTATGGCGATTGTTTCCTCAGTCAACGTGAAGATGGAACTCAAGGGCAAGAAGATCAAGAAAGGAGATGAAATTTCGCATTTTGCTTTCGGAGGATCGGATTGCGTCATGATGTTTGAGCAGAAGGCCAGAGTTTCCAATTTCCCGGATATGGAGGCTGGCGAGCATTTCTATTATGGCGAGAAACTCTGCAAGGCTCATTACAAAGACAATATTCCACTTCATCCCAAGAATTAAATTGCCGCTAATCAAAGGATGGAGCACCGTCTCGGGTTTATCGTCGTTCCTTTGGTGTTTGAAGCGGTAGGTAGTTACAATATCCACTTATCTCAGCCAGATTAATACATCAAATTTTGAACTAGCCATCATTACAGTTTCCTTTGAGCCTGTGATGATGTGATTTTGCAGAAACATGCGAACAGTAACATTGAAATGCATGAGCGATAAAACGTCTCTGCTTTATCCACTATCAACTTTCCTACTGCTTCAAAGCATAAGCCCTGGCACTACGAACGACTCTTCTTCATAAAGCCCACAGAGATCCAAAGAGTTCACGGATTCACCAAGATCCTATATTCCCAAATTTCATATTCTACACGCAACATACTGTACAGATTCCACATAAATAGCATATGCATCCCTTCATCACATAATCATAACTCAACTATCGAATTCTCTCATGACTGAGAGCAAAATACCACGTCATCAATCCACCTCAGCAACCACTTGGAAGTTTTCCATTCGATTGAACAGACCGAAATCCTTTGATGTCTTTTCGCTTTTCGTCTCGCTTTTCGTCTATGTATTACACAAAGACGTGAAGTTTCGGCGGAGGTTTGAATATAGTTGTTTTCATGAACTTTCGTGATTTCATTAACATTATCATTGATCATCTATAGTCTATGCCATCATGCTATGTAAGAAAATTACTCCAGTATCTTTGACAGGAAAAGACTGATTTTCTCCATCAGCTGCCTAGCAGCCTTGGAATTTCTCCAAAAGTGCTCTCCATTAGCGATCTCTTCGTACCTGAAAACTACTCCGTTAGCAGATCCTCTACTCTTACACAAACTCAACAGTTTTTCAGTCCAGCCTGGAAAGTGAAAGTCAGTGCCCATTGATTCAAATTTCTCATAGCCATTGGCTTTGACTCACGCTCGACAGTTTTAACTTGGACGAAAAGATCACCGGTCCCATAGATAACCAAAGTAGGATCAATTGTAAACTTGACGTTGTTATCCACTTTATGGCTTTGCTTTCCGAAAAGAGAAGTCAATCTTAAGCTCCCGATACTGGCCAAATTGTTGATCATGCCATCAGGAGGTAAAGGGGAAATGAGTAGATAAGCAACTCTGAAATCACTTCCGAGAATTTCCATGATATTGGCATCTTCTCTATCACGAGAAAGCCTCTCTGGAATTCCCACATTCATAACACTATCTTCGCTCGGATCAATCGACGAAGGGTGACTTTCTCCTCTCCTTGGCGACCCGTGGTGAACAATAGATTTGAACTTATCCATGCTCTTCCTGAACTTCATCGGTGCATCCACAGAAAACGATCGTCTCATTCCAGAACCGCGCATATCAAGACTAGCTCTTCTGATATCTTCATCGCCGCCCATTCTGACCCCTGAACTAGATAATCTAGTTTTGTGATTCATCATTTGTTCTCCTGGTTGAAGACTACGACCTCTCCGATGATCTCCAGCTCGAAGCAATGAATATGTGGCTTCGATCATTTCATTCTGTTGAGTGGCTAAGAATCGTGCTCGAGATCTTATGTCTGCGTATGGACTGCCAGAGGCTGGAAGCTGAAAAGGAGCTAGCATTCCAAGAAGGCTCGGCTCGAGATTTATAGTGATGAGGGATCCATATGAGTAGCCGGCAAGTAGTAACAGAGGTTGTGCATCATTTCTCTCAATGCCTGATCCTGCGGAGGTATATCTGCCCGGAAGGCTATCATTCGTAGGCTGTATTAAGCGTTCCGATGGGACAGGAGCGAGGGTGTGAAGATGTGGTTCAGACTGTGCAAATGACGGGGGGCTAGAAGAATATGGCACAGAAAGGTGATGTAAATAGGTTACGATGAATCCGAGAAATGATATATAATCCTTTTGTTCGGGCAAGGAGGACCATGAAGTGTGCCCCTTTGAGGAGCCTGCACCACTGGAGATAGTAAGTGAGTCTAATGTTCAAGCATATGATGATAGGTGGGTAGTTATATGTACCGAAAATTGAAAGTTCCCACGATGAACCCATCATTCAAAATGGTAGAAGCAATCAAACCAACAACCGCATCGTCATAACTTCCCCCCAATGGAGCGTAAGGATGCGCAACAATAGCAGCTTTCTTTCTCCATGGCAAAGCCTGCGAGATAGAGTTGGGTGCCAGACTTGACGGATGGTAGATACGACACTCGAGATTCAGATTGTCGTGAACAGAAGGAATTGTGAAGCTCAAAGTAGGTGGTGGTAGCATAACGATTATGTTTCCTGAGGATGAATAATCTCATCCCAGGAGTAAGTTCAGTGGAATTGCCGTTGGCATAATGAAGTAAACTTCTCTAGAGTACTATGACATCAAGCCAATTTCCTGTGGTGATGATTAAAGTCGAAGAGTACCGGTATATGTTCAGACTGTGATGGATTCGAGATTGAAAGATGAACATGATGAGGTGGAATAGCTTAAGGCTGTTGTGCCCCCACTAGCCTGTAGATCTCCCGAACGTAGCCCATAAGAAATCGCTAACCACCAATATTTAGGTATTCAATGACGGGACGATTACGTGATGAAGTAAAGTTGCATATAATTAATAGGCATGTACAAGATCTGCATTAAAAAGATGTCAAGCCATTAGTACCAGTCAATCCAAAGCCCAATTGACTTTTCATATGTAATCTCTGTTTCGAAATAGTTTTCTCTCGACTACAAGACATAACCATATATGGTAGGGCTGAGTTGAATCGGCTTATTACAGGCTTGTAAGTCTTAGATATACCGGGTTAGACAGACCACGTCCGTTTACTGGGGGCTTTTTATGTTGTTGGAGAGGGATAGGAAAGTAAAAGCCAAGAGAGGTCAAGAGATCTTGAAGATCTGATAAAAATAGAGACGAAAAGGGGAGACTGTAGTGTAAAGAAGATCCAGGCAGAGAGGGGCAGAGAGGGGCAGAGAAGGATATAGTTAAAGTCTAGAGGGGAAGACTCGGTTTCGGGTCTTTTCGGCTGGCCCTTCGGAACATGGGGTATCAAGATGTGGAGATGCCCTCTGAAGAAAAATATACATAGTTCGCAATACATCTTCTGTATCTGGCTACATTTTCATTTTCTTCCTTTGCCTGCAAAAGTATCCTAACTCATAGAGAAGAGAGTACCTCCCGTCAACCTTAACCATATCGTCGTTATACCGCCACCTTCAAGCGGACATGTCCACACAAAAACGCCCAAAACTCCATGGGATCTCGACCCCTATCGATCGTTCTCCAAATCGCAAGGTATCTGCCGTGAATTCATTTCCTCCGCGCATCTGAGATGCATCTACTCTTTTTCACAAATCCGCATCGAAGGCCCCAATCATCTCTTTCTCTCGAAGAAGCCGGAAGACCCTGCAAAGGCTACCGATGTATCCATAACCCATTCACCAACTCCAAGATATTTCTCGATCCAACCGTTGATTTCTTTGTTTTCGGTGACATCTTTCTTAAGGCTGGGTCTAGAGTCCCGAAGGATGGGAATTGTTAGCCTTCTACACCGCCAGATCAAGAAATCCAAAATTTGCATCTGTAGTGCTAGTTGATCATTTCGCAACATGGTCGCAAAGGAAGGTATAGGGGTCAACACACGTTAAACCAGTTGATCTCTTCATACCAGCCAAGAATGCTGAGACTATATCAAGAACAGTCAGTATATTTTTGAACTTTTTGCCGCAAGGAGAACCGGGAGGGAGTAGTTACATAAGACAGCATCAAATGCATAATGAGTAAGTCTTCCGAGCTTTCCCGCGAGTCCAAATGTCAGTAAATTGAGGAAGAACTGAGCTGATTAGGTTCCCAAGTTCTGAAAGACCTGCAAGCTTAGGGGGAGGCAACTAATTACCATATTTATGACTTGGAGGGCGAAGGTTACACGCTTTTTGAGATAAGAGTATGGAAAAGGCAATGTGAATTATCCGGAGCCCGACAAATGTTTGATGCGCAAAAGGTTGGCTTATGATTTGCTTGTTTTAGATTCCAAGGTTGTTGCGACGTGAGCTGACTTTGAGATTGGGATAATAGGTAGTCTCGGATACGTTCACCGACGAGAGATCAGAACCTTAGGATCAAAACCTGAGGATAAGAAACTAAGGAGCTAAGCAAGAGAGTTGATGCCTTTAATCTTAGGCACCCAGGCCGAATCTCGGAAGTTCCAACTTTGAGCGGACACGGTCGATAGACTATGGCTCGAGTACGGATAATGGAGTACTCCGTCGAGCGTCCTGCGTCCAGGCGCCCAAGTGGGTTCCTGTTACATTTTAGTCTTTAAGTTTTGGCATTCAGGACCGAAAGAATGGCCGATACTACTACTTAGCACTTATTAAGGTATTCAATTTTCTAGAGCTCCGTCGAAGCTAAGATCTTCACTAGTGCTCCATTTGGACTAACGCACATCGCTATCTGCTATCGGACCTGAGTTAAGCGAGTCTCGAGCCATTCTCAGCATCAAAAGAAGCAAAGAATGGCCAGACAACAAAACACGCATTTCACCCAATGGCACCCCAAGATATTTTGTTTCATTCGGGGTAAGGGATGTATATACCTGTGTAATCCTATACATACTTGTCATTGCATGAGAAAAGGTATGGCGAAAATGAGAGGAACTTTGAGTACGGAGTAGGTCAATGGGTATATCTACACGTGAGTATCTACGAGTACACATGAGTATATATCTACCTAGATACCTAGATACCTAGATACCTAGATACACATCTGTGAAAAAAGCGGTAGGAGAAATAATAACAGCAAAGGGTAGGTAGGTAGGTAGCTAGCTACGTACATGTAAGCAATTGTGTCAATCATTATCCATTGCTCGACGACATCCTTTGCTGCGTAATTCGCTCGAAACAATTGCATGGCAAGCCCAATAGCTCCCGCCCAAGACCCCAGGTCCATCGATACCTAAAAGATATTTGACATAGAAATTCAAAAATTCACTATCACGGACCTTCCGGCCGGTATCTCGCTGGACCCTTCACTCCAATGTCACCTCAAACAGATTGATGTGGGGTTTCGCACCAGGCAAATCTGCGAAGTGGGATATGGATACACATAGTGGGTGAGATGGCTAGCTTGGAGATGAGGGGGAGTCGATTAGATTTTTTTCAAAAAAAAGGAAGATTTCCCCTCCTCACCCCTCCAAGCTCCTTCAACCATAAAAGCTTCCCAACACAACCACAAGGTCCAAAGATTATATTCTATTCGCTCTTGTTCTTCTTCTTCTTCTTCGTCTTCAATCCAGCTCAACATCTTGTCAACTGGTAAGTTTATCATTCTCTGTCCCTTCCCTTTGTATAGGTATCATTGATATACTTCGGTGCATTGGTGACCCCTTGTGCTTTCTATTGGATCTCAGCTCAACAATTCAAATATTGGCATTCTTGGACTGTTTTATCGTTGTCCGTGTCTTTTAATCCAGCCAACAGATTGGCAGAAACACGGCACAACACCAAGCTAATAATACACTTCCTTTTCCTCTTGCTGCATATTTCAATACTTTTGCTTCTCATTCTGTACTTGCCACAAGTATTTCATTCAACCTTTTTTTCTGCATTTTCCTAATTCGATTGCTCACATTTGAACTGACGAATTGGAAGAAAAAAGGCTTTTTAACAGTTGCACTTACCCCCACCACATCGAATTCTACCTACATATTCCTCTCCCTCAACCTCCCTCTTGATAATTTTACAAAATGGCCACCGCAATGGATCACTTAGTTACTGGAACCTCCAAGATTGCTTGGTTGGCAAATCTCAACACTGAGTTCAAGCCTACCAAGAACTATCGCCGTACTTCTATTATCTGTACTATCGGTCCTAAAACCAACTCTGTCGAAGCTCTCAACAAGCTCCGTGTCGCCGGTCTCAACGTTGTCCGCATGAACTTTTCCCACGGTTCATACGAATACCATCAATCCGTTATTGACAATGC
The DNA here is from genome assembly GCA_004786245.1 of Botrytis hyacinthi. NCBI lineage: Eukaryota > Fungi > Ascomycota > Leotiomycetes > Helotiales > Sclerotiniaceae > Botrytis > Botrytis hyacinthi. Next base: position 59,948 of record PQXK01000120.1, on the reverse strand, counting down.
CCGTGAAGCCGAGAAGGTTCAACCAGGACGTCAACTCGCCATCGCTTTAGATACCAAGGGTCCAGAAATCAGAACTGGTAACACAGTTGGTGATGCCGATATCCCTATCTCTGCTGGATCAGAGATCAACATTACAACCGATGACAAGTATGCCACTGCTTGTGACGAGAAGAACATGTACGTACCATTCACAACAAACAATTTATCATGCGAGTATCCCATGCTAATCTCTTACGATGCTTTTCAGGTACGTTGACTACAAGAACATCACCAAGGTCATCGAACCAGGACGCATCATCTATGTTGATGACGGTGTCCTTGCTTTCGATGTTTTGGAGATTGTTGACGACAACACCATTCGTTGCCGCGCAAGAAACAACGGAAAGATCTCTTCCAAGAAGGGTGTCAACCTCCCAAACACTGATGTCGATCTTCCAGCTTTGTCTGAGAAGGATCAAGCCGATTTGAGATTTGGTGTCAAGAACAACGTCGACATGGTCTTTGCCTCATTCATCCGTCGTGGTGAGGATATCAAGTCAATCCGTAAGGTTCTCGGTGAAGATGGAAAGCACATTCAAATCATTGCCAAGATTGAGAACAGACAAGGTCTTAACAACTTCCCTGAGATCCTGAAGGAGACTGATGGTGTCATGGTTGCTCGTGGTGATTTGGGTATCGAGATCCCAGCAGCTGAGGTCTTCGCTGCTCAAAAGAAGATGATTGCAATGTGCAACATGGCTGGTAAACCAGTCATCTGTGCTACCCAAATGCTCGAGTCCATGATCTACAACCCAAGACCAACTCGTGCTGAAATCAGTGACGTTGGTAACGCTGTTACTGATGGTGCTGACTGCGTCATGTTGTCTGGAGAGACTGCTAAGGGAAGCTATCCTAACGAGGCTGTGACCGAGATGCACGAAACTTGTTTGAAGGCTGAGAACTCCATCGCATACGTTTCTCACTTCGAGGAGCTTTGCAACCTTACCGAACGACCAGTCAGCGTTGTCGAATCGTGTGCCATGGCAGCAGTCCGTGCCAGTTTGGACATCAATGCAGGTGCTATCATCGTTTTGTCCACAAGCGGAGACAGCGCACGTCTTCTCTCCAAGTACAGACCAGTCTGCCCTATCTTCATGGTTACCCGAAATGCCAGTGCATCCAGATACGGTCACTTGTATCGTGGTGTCTATCCTTTCCACTTTGCTGAGGAGAAGCCAGACTTTTCCAAGGTTAACTGGCAAGAGGATGTCGACAGAAGAATTAAGTGGGGTATTGCTGAGGCTCTCAAGCTCAAGGTGTTGGCTCAAGGTGAGAGTGTCGTCGTTGTCCAAGGATGGAAGGGTGGTATGGGTAACACCAACACGTAAGTTTTAATCATGCCAAATCCGTTCTGAATCTTTGCTAATCTACATTTCTAGTCTCCGTGTCATCAAGGCTGAGCCAGAGAACCTTGGTTTAGAGCAAATCTAAATAGCAAGGGAACAACTTGAAATAATACCATCATGAACTTTAGTTCATCTATAGAAACGATATACCCGAACCTCACCTCGCATCGAACCAAGCTTCGATGCTTTATACGGCCTATCGAGTTCGTACCGTAATTAGTTTTACCATTCTTTCATGCTTAAAATGGTTATGATAATGAAGAACAAACAAACCAGAAGGTCACGGAATTGGGTGCAAATGTACAGAATGTACTGCCTTGTTTATAGACGAATACCAAATGCTTTACCGCCTGAAAATGTGATTTTCATGATATTCTATCCTTAGTCCGAGGAGAGTGATGCTTTGATAACGAGTTATCCCCATTCCTTTGAAGTTTCTTCGAAGCTATGTGATGTTTGGGTTCCAAAATACAAACGAGCACGACGATCTAACATAAGTTGGATTTATATAATACTCTTGAAACTTCCACACTTGAACTTAGTTGTAAAAAAGCGCTGACACTGTTGAAAATTATGGCCTTGTTTACGTTCAGCCTCGTATTCGTGCACGTCCCCCACGAGGCTGATCTCCGCATCTTGTGCCTGTCGCATGTGATAGAAGCCACTGCTACTTGTCTAGATATTATATACTCAATGATTCGAACTGGCCATCCTGCTTATCCAGCTTGATTCACATTTATGCATGTGCTCATATCATTTCAGATAGTGCACTGCGACTTTGACTAAGTAGTTGTAGCTGTTCCAATTCTATTGCTTTTCCCATTCGAATACTCTTCTTACATTTCTCCGTTTGAAGCCAGCTTGTAGCTACGGCTCTCACAATCGATTTCATCACATCACAGCAGTGGTAGCGAATATATGTTAAACCTATAAGATATCCCCTAGACGAATCTTTGACCTTTACTGAAGTTACAAATCCTCATAATACCAAAACATCAGATATCAACAAAAGAAAGGCCTCAAATCTCGAAAACAAAATGTCCCGCTCCCGTAACTCGTTCTTCAGCAACTCTTCAGGAACAAATGATCAAAATCATCCTCTTCTATCAAGCGTATACGATCCGCATAATGATGTTCATCTGCGAGACCTCTCTTCCCCTTCAGCATCGAGAGCTACACCGAGTCCACCGCCAGAATTCTATAGGGATCTGAGGTCACCTACCAGTGCGAGTGCGAGAACGCTTTCTCCAAGACCAATCTCGGAATCGGGATCTGCGAGTAAATTCAAAGGGGATGGGAAGGCAAAGGGAAGAAGAATACAATTTGCTGCTCCTCCGCCGCCGATTGTAGGGAGTGTTGCTGGGTTGGGCAATATTGGAAGGAGTCTAGATGGAAGCGGAAGTTCTCATTTGAGAGGGAGTGTGGTTCGTGAAGGAAGGGGAGTTGGAATATTGAAGAGTGTGGGGAGTGCTGTGGGAAGCTCGGCACAAAATGACAGTCTTTTGGGGCTGGAAAGGAGAGAACGAGCTTTGCAGGCGGAATTACAAATGTTGCTAGATGCGCAGAGTGAGGGTTTGATGCAAGGATTCGGTGGAGGTGGCAATAGAGAAGAGCACAGTGGAAGTAGCACGCCTACGACAAGGTCATTACAACGGGATAGAGATAGGCAGGGAGGTAGAAGTACCAAAGGAGCTCATATGCGTACAATTCCTGTTCGACAACCAAAAAGAAAGTCGGTCGGACTAAGAGGATCGAGAAAAGGGTTGTTAAGGAACATGGGTCTGTTGGCAGATGTTAAAGTTGAGGAAGGAGAACTGTTAACAGAAGAAATCAAGAGGAGGGAAATGTGTATTGCAAAGACGAAAGATTGGAAGATCAGGATCGACGAGGTCAAGAGAGAAATTGGGGAATTCGTCTCCGCAGACATAACAAATAATAGAGTCTCTTCACCGAATGCAGAAATTCATCAATCTCCTCATGCAAGCAAATCCGAAGAAGATCGAGAGATAGCCGAACTACGGACTGAAGAGCGGGCTGTCGAAAACGAAATCCGAGAGACGGAAGATAGGTTGTTACAAATGAAAGCCAGACGGAGCTGGCTGGCAGACCGGATTAATGAAAGAGTTAACCAAAGAGAATCCCGATTGTCTAGTTATCGTGGTGCTTTAAGGGAAGTGGAATCAGAAGTCCAGGAATTCTTGACGAGACCGCCGGCTATGGTATCAATTAATATGGGGAGTGAAGGATTCATGGCACTACCACCCAAACGACGGACATTAGAAATGGCAGATGAATGGTGGCGTAAAGAGATCAATTCTCTGCAAGCCCGAAAACTAGAGGTGCAAAAGGAAAAAGAAGCCCTAGAAGATGGAGCAAAGCTCTGGGAAGAATCCGTAAAGATGGTTGTGGGCTTTGAGGATGAATTGAGAGAGAATATGAAGAGTGGAAAAGTGGGTGATGTCGAGGGATTACAGATGCAAATTGTAAAAATGAAGAAGGTGATAGGGAAGTTGGCTGAAACGGAAAGGATAGCCGAGAGCAAAGGTTGGAATCTGTTGGTTGTGGCTGTGGGTGCGGAGTTGCAGGCTTTCATACAGGGAGAGGAGATTCTGAGAGAGGCGTTGGGGAGTACGGGTGGGGAGGTTCATGGTGATGATATTGCGATTGAGAAGAAGGACGTAGAGAAAGATCATGATGAGAGAAGTCTCGATACAGATATGGAATTGAGAACTACTCACTCGGGAGATGGAGAATCAGCGACTGATGATGATGGGTTGAAAGAATTGGAGGCGGAATTCGCGAGGCAGGAGAGAAGGGGAGGGGGGGTGTTGGGAGAGGGGAGAGTCGGTATGCATAGAGAGGGTGGGGATGTAGATGTAGATGTGGATGTGGATGCGGATGTGGAAGAGAGTGATGAGGAAAAACATCTGAGGGAGTTGATGGTGGGGCATAGTAGAGAGGATGAGGAGAATGATACGGATCATGAGGGGTTTTGATGGGCTTTGCTTTGAGGAAGGGGGGAGATGGAAATGGAGTGATAAGGAAGGTCATAAGGGTAGGGTTGGGGATGAAAGTACTATTGATACCATTGGGAGGGGGGGTCCTTTTATCACGAGATTGCGTAAATTTGATCATGAATAAATGAAGAGATGCATGAATTAATTACATGTATATATATGATATACTTTTTTTCTTTCTTCTTTTTGCAATTCCCACACCATTCCCTATCCCCCAAGAATTTTTGAATTTTTTGCAATATACTTGCGCACAGAGATCAGAGGAGAGGAGAAGACATGAGATGATAGGGATACGTTATACTGTACGATATATATTAAATCCCATCCCATCCCATCCCATCCCATCCCATCCCATTCGATCCAACAACCCCATCAAAAACTTCTTTAACTTAGGTAACTTAGGTAACTTAACTTAATTTTCAAAAAAAAAAAAAAAAAAAAAAAAAAAATTGCAAAAATCCATCCCAATTTCCCATTTCCAATTCCAGAGCCCGGTTCCCGTCCCATACTTGGATATATAGGTACATGCATACATACGTACATACCGCCACCTATCTTATTTCATCCTGTTTCACCTCATCCGGATCCATTCCATCCCATTCCATTCCATCCACCCTAACCAATCCTCTCCCTCTCCCTCCTCCTCCCCCTCCCCAAGCCTCCCTCCTCCCCCTCACCTCCCCTCCCCTCACCCCATCCCATCATGTACCGCACACCTCTTCACAGCCCACAACTCCCAAAACTTCCAATGCTGCTTCAACACGACTTCGCTACCCTGCTCTCCCAAATCCCCCATCGCATAGCCATCCGCACACTCACAATTCACATCCTCATGCGCTCCCTCCCCCGCTTGGCCCACTCTCCCATTCTGCTCGCCCGCCTCTACCCCCCTCTCCTTACTCAACGACGAAGCCGAAGCCGAAGACGAAGAAGGTAAATGCACCGAACTACTATGATGACTCAACGTGCGATCTCCAATCGCCGTATCCTCGAAATCTACTTCCTCGTCGCTCTCGCCGCTCGAGTCGTCGAGATCCATGTCTGCATCGATGGGGTTATTGATTATGGAGTTATTACCCTGATTTCCAGCTCCCATTCCGATTCCGATTCCGCCTACGCCTCCGATTCCATGGGCGATGCCATTTGTGCCGCCCCCTACATATCCAATGCCTCTCAAGCTGACCCACTTCAATTCCCGCAACTCGCTCCGTAACATCCGCACCACTTCGATCCAGCTACTCCCCTCTTTCAATTTCACGCTCCGAAGTCTCACGCTCCTCAACGTGTATTTATGTCTCCTGAGCAAACCGATAATCTCCTCACTATCTAAATGCCATGCTCCAAACCCTAGATATCTCAGATTCTCCCAGGTGACATTGTGAAAAACCGCTTCGAGGGGTACATGAGCAAGTGGTCTATTAGACGGGAAACCTACGTGAAGACCTTGAATCTGATGAGCCGAAGTGAAGAACGTGTTGAAGAGAGCTGAAAGTTGATACATTTTATCATCCGACGGTTCCTGTATTTGAATTTCTAAACAAGTGAGTCTATTTGCCAGAGTGGATATTGTGTTATGGGAATGTGAATTTAGGAGAAATGGGATACGCGGATTGACGAAACGGGATGAGAAGCGTGTTGCGGGAGATTCGGACTCGAGGAATGCGTAGCCGAGAGCCCGGGCGGAATGTTCGCATGCGGCTGTCCATTCTAGCGGGTCGAGATCGAGAGATAGAATCGGGTCGGTGATATTGTTGTTATTGTTGTTGTTTTGAGAAAAGGCGATCCAGCGTCTTTCTCGGAGGAAGGAAGACCAATCCATATCTACTCTATCCTGAACTCTCATTAGACGAATTTGTTGAAGATGCTTGAACAATCGAAAGGCACGTAGTAAACTCTGTACATCAATTCTATTATTGATGATGGTAGACTGTTCACGTGCTCGTGATAATACTCGAAAAATAGTGAGCTCATCCTTGCGACTGCGATCAAGCTTTGTTCGAAGCTGCTTAAGCGATGGTCGAGATCTATCGACTTGACGTGCATTGCCATTTACTTGTTTAAGATTCACTTGTCTCTCGAGATCAACTGTCGCCGCGTGTGTCTCATCAAATAAAATCTGAAGTTGACTTAAACCTTTGAACGGGTTAGTAGTTTTTCAAAATAATAGGTAAGACCAAAAGATACCTCGATGGTAAAAGACAGGAATCATGTACGAGAACTTCTTGACATGTTCAGCTAAATGAGGACGCTCTTCGACCAAGAATCGTAACCGATTGAAACCAGCATCGGAGCATCGAATGGAGACACGGGCAAATTGTCTTCCTAATAACAAACTGTAGAATTTCCTGCATGTGCGGCTCTGATAATCTTGTTGTTAGAGATATAATTGGGGATTAATAACCAATGGGAAGATCCATACAAGAGTTGTGGTAATGTTTGTATCCTCTAAGGATTGTGGTGGCATAGATTGAAAACTCTCTACACTTAGAGAGGCTCTATGATCAATGGGAATCAATTTCCCAGAATTATGAACCAGATATTCAAGGATATTCTCTAGAACTTCGTTCGAGAGTTTGAATATAGGTGTAAGCTTGGATCTAGGTGTTCGCGATTTACATAAGGAATATGCTCTGTGAAATCTCCTCTGCGTCAAGCAGAAGTTGAGCACGTGGGGCGATTGAGTCCATGGATTCCAAGAAGGCGGTCTTTCATTATAATCTTCGTAAAGTAATTGCAAAAAGATTCGAGAAAGGATATCATCTGGAAGTCTCTCAACAGGTTTCAAATCGTCCATCTCGAGGAATACAAATGTGATGATTGGACGAAGAGCACTTTTTTCTAGAATGACTTGTTAGAAGAATTTAATATAATCTTTGCAGTCTTACCTCACATAACGAGCGTATTGGGGCAGAATGTTCTTGAGGTTATTCGGAAAATATGCAAGGATATAACTAGAAATAATGAATGTATATCAGATTGTTACATCATAGTGGGTGAAATTGAGTGCCGGCACTCTATGTATGAAATTCGATTTCAACGTCGAGCAGCCAGGTTTTATGATTTCTGACGTGTTGATGCGTCTCGAGGGATCACTCAAGGGATATTTCAACGGACAAATGTGTGTGGATGGATCTCTCCTCAGATATTTATTAGAATTTTATTGTCATGCAGATATATTGCTTGTTTTGGGTTTGGTTGGTCAGAATGATTTCATGGCCTTGCTGCAGCGGCTTGTGGGTTACCGATCGTTCGGTGCAAATACAATCATGTGATCTTGGATAAAAACCAATCAAGTATGGAAGAATGAATATTCAGAGGGTGCAATTGATATAATTTGATACAGGAAAAGATACAGATTTACTACAAGGATTCGCCCATTCATGGCTGCATGGAATGACAACGAATCGTAGGTTAGCGGAGTAATGGATCGTCTTAATTATTGTAGAGCGAACGAATTACGGGTCAGAACACGATGATTGTGGTCCTCAGGCCCTAGCACGGGTAGGTGTCTAGACAAGATGATAAACTACGATGCAGACAAATTAGATAAACTTATCTAATTTTCCGACATCCCAAATGTTGATGAACAAAAAGTGTGATGCATACGATTAGATGGTTCGTCAGATAAATGAAGGACAAATTAGACCGATAAAAAGAAACAAAAATGTATTAACCAAATGGTTAAAGGGTTAAAAGGCTGGTTCTTGCTTGCTTATTATGCCCATGACCTAGTCTCAAGGCGAAACATGGATCAAAAATTGAGAACGAACGGCTTGCTAATGTAGAATGTAACTGAAGGCAAGTGAATGCAACTCTCAACCATTTCTGTCGAATTTAATACACATTCGATAATAAACCTAGTCCAGTAGAGACGCTGATTTGCTCTTTTTAGTGTGGGTAAATCCTTCCACAATTATTGAAAAAAGGCTTGAACTCATTTGAACCTATGCATCTGTGAACCTGTGCATTTGTGAGATAAACATGATTGGATGATGGGCGCTTAATTCAAGAGTCCCCGCATAACTCGACTCAATTGCACCACACGAGGAGAGATGTCTGAAGGACCAGCTTTCATTATATAATTCTCCGCGATTTGATAAAATAGAGTCCGATGGACGTTCCATCCGGTTGCTTAATTGGAAAGCCCCTCGTTAGCATGGTTTCTAGGCGTTGTTGAATCATGGAAATGGTACTATGGGGTCGTAGTCGTGGGCATCGATACCCAGACGCCATTAATACGTTGAATCAATATTGAGAGCTACGTTCCAGACAAAGTGAAGCGGGAAGAGATGAGACGATAAACCCTGTCGGATGGTGATTCCTGTGCATGAACTCTGTATTTCTGTAAATGACGTGCATATTGTGACGGCGCAGCAGGCTCAATATTGGGTCGAGAAATTCTGCACAAAAGACATCACTCTACAATCTTATTTCCGACAACAGTAGTACTGTATTCATCCTTCTCCTTAATATAGGCCCCGGCCAAGCTGGGCTATCTATGCAGAACGAGGCCTCGCGAGGTAAAGTTTTGATTAGAGTGACGATGTCCGGGCGCGATCCGCCATCTGCTTTCTTATGGCAGTACTACTGATTTTTGAAGCAAAATCTGATTTAGGAGTATCCTCGAGACCAGCTTGCGCATCGAGTACGTCGACTTCATAAACCTCCAGTGCCTTCCAGCCCTTCTCGACTCTTCTATCGTTTACTGCTTGTCCGCCCGACCTAGTTTCTCCCGACACAACGAGTGCGGTAACAGATTCATCCGTAATAGTTGGTCCATAAGCATCTTGAATTTCAACACACTCGATAGTGATCGAGCAAGTTTTGAGTTTGGTATGTGTTGCCCGACCATTTGAAGTTGCCAGTGGAACTGTTTGAATTGCTTCCTCCTGACTAGTCTGCGTGAAAGAAAGAATCGATATGAGGAATTCAACGACGTCATTTTGCCGTTCCTCCCAACTCTGCAAGTGATCGGCATATTTTTTATTCTTCAGCAATTCGTCCCCTGTGATACCGATAATCAATCTCCGGGAAGGGTCCTGAACGCCGGCGGCTGGTTGTAATAAAAGTGCCGTAGCTGTAAGCAAAAGTTTGTGGCCCGCATGAAGATGATCAAATGTGCCACCAACTGCTACCACAATATGGGAGGCAGAAGAATTTGGTTGTACAGACTGTAAAGTATTTTGAATCATGCTCACTCCGCCACTGACCATTTGAAACTCTGCACCTAGAGGAGGACTAATCCCATTTGCGAAATGTAAAAAGTCTCGAAGCAAATTTTGTCCTTCCTCGCCTTGGACTGAAAATATTTTGCTCCATTGGCGTCGAGTACTTGCGAAGAGAGGAAGCCCAACGATGGGACCGCCAGCCAAAATGCCAACACTAGCATCACGCTCAGTGTTCTTGTCAGTGGAAAAGCGTGTAGAATCATAATCCAACAAAACGATGCGAAAATCCACAGCGCCAGGTAGCTTGGATGTAATATCAATATCTTCCTTGGCACATATAGAACAGATCAAGCTGTATAGACCACCCAGAAGCCTCTCCACCTCATTGTAAATATGAGATCTTGGTTCCTTCAACCGATCCTCGAAACTTGACGAGGCAAGTGCAATTACAAGCTTGGCACTTGACGATGAAGTTTTAAGACTTGAAAGTACCGCCGATAATGATGAAGAGTATGCAGCACTGAGAGTTGCTGGTGTAGCTGGTGCGGGGTGTTGAGGGAGCAAAAGTAGGGATTGTGACATGATCGCCAACTAGGTATCTCGCCGACACACTGAGACTTATTAAATCAATTTAGATCTGATATCAGAATCGAATGGAAATATGAATGCAAGACTGCTTGTATAAGAGAACAATGTAATCGGAAGAGGGTTGTTTGTGTAGGTAGTTTGTGAATGCATCCATGAGTTGAATACAAACAAACAAAATAATAATACCCAGCCAGGTAATAAGTCAATTACTCAATTACTCAATTACTCAGTCACTCATTCACTCATTACAGGCTTCGAGGGGTAATTTTTAGCCAGCCAGCCTTATCAGATGTGATGTACGACTATGTTAGGCTCTGTTGTGTCCACCAATGCCATAAACTTTGGCTGCTAATGGCCTAATCAAATCAAAAGCTCCATCAGCCATGCCACCATAACCTTACAAAGTACATACCTCGATGGGTCCCTCCATACTTTCATACCAATGATATAACTTCCAACCTTAATTCTCCCACTTTCTCATCCCGAAACTCCATCAGATTGGGCAGTCAGTCAGTCGTATTATTGCCATTATTGCTATTACTACTACCTACTGGTGCTGCCACTTTCGTTGTTGAATGTAGGGGAAGGGAAGAAGCAGCCACTCAATTGTCTGACATTTGACATTGAATAGGTAATTTATTCCCTGCGCCTGCGCCATGCCTTTCGATTCTTTTAATATTCACTCAAACCCTCGTTCGTCTTCATCGCAACAAAATGCTTTACCGGGAAATTCGACTTCGGGAGGTATATTACAAGCCGCAGCAAATCTAGGCAGTTTTGGTATGCCTTCATTCTCTAGCTCTGCCACAGGACAATCTGCACCACCACCAACAACATATGGTTTACCCCATCCAAATTCTTCCATGACGACCACTTCCAACAACACATCAATGAACCAACAGTCTCAACAATACGAAACACCAAGGCGGGCTCGACACGCCGACGAGCTGCATTCAAACATGTCTGCGCAACGAGGTGCTTTATCTCCAAGAGATTACGGTGCAAGTGGTCCACGTATGACTTTAGAGCAAGCCACTCCCGATTCATCCCAATATTCAAATGTAGCACCACTGCCAGGCACTCTTCAACCAGGAAGACCAGGTGTGACTTCGACAAATACAGCCCCTTCAATACCCACGATATCGCAAGATCAATACTCAACCCCCTCACGATCCGCAGGCCTTTCGCACAATTACACTCGATCTAGCCCAGCGGCAGGATTTGATAGTCAAGGTTTTGCAACATTTCAAGCAACCACACCGGGCGGATCTGAGCAAAATACACAAAAATATACACTACAAGGCTCTCAAAGAACTGTATCCAATACTCCTCTCGGGCTTGCAGACATTCGACCGCGTACCGACTCAACACTTGCCGAAGGTTTACCTGGAGCCAATCCATATTCATATGATGGTACCAGCGCAACACCTACCAACAGCAACTACCTCGCGCCGTGGGCTCTATATGCATTTGACTGGTGCAAATGGCCAGCGCAAAACAACGATGCTGGGAAGATCGCAATAGGAAGTTATCTAGAAGACGGGCATAACTTTGTAAGTTTATTGATTTCACTTTGAGCCTTGAGCAGATAAATCAGTGCTGACATTAATTATTAGATTCAAATTCTTGATTCCCATATCGTTCCCACCCAGTCTGAATCCTATGTACCTGGAGCCCCAAAATATGGACTTGAATTTACAAAGGTTGCCGAAGCCACTCATTCATATCCTGTAACTCGGCTCCTATGGGAACCACCATCATCGCAAAAGCAATCTACAGATCTACTAGCTACTTCGGGTGACCATTTGAGGTTGTGGTCGCTCCCATCTGAAACTCCAGTCGCATCGGCAAACAACACCATCGGAGGACGTACTTCTAATTCCGGTCGAGACCTACCTCCTAGCAAACTTACGCCACTAGCCTTACTGTCTAATTCAAAAACACCAGAACATACTGCACCTCTGACCTCTTTGGATTGGAACACTGTCTCGCCTAGTTTAATCATTACTTCAAGCATAGATACGACATGCACTATATGGGATATTCCCACATTGACTGCCAAGACACAACTGATTGCACATGACAAAGAAGTCTTCGATGTCAGATTTTGCGCAAACAGCGTGGATGTTTTTGTTAGCTGTGGAGCTGATGGAAGTGTGAGAATGTTCGACCTCCGAAGTTTAGAGCACAGTACCATCATCTATGAGCCAACTACAAAGGATGATAAAGGTACGGTTTAGGAAGCCAATGTTAGACATTTCACTAATTCAACTCATAGATACGAGTCCTGGAGGTGGCAGAATAAGTCCAACTTTAGCCCAGCAAACTATGTCCTATGCACCCCCCTTACTACGACTAGCAGCATCGCCACATGATACCCATCTACTCGCTACATTCTCACAGGATTCCAATATTATTCGTATTCTGGATGTCAGACAGCCTGGACAAGCACTCCTTGAACTTCAGGGGCATTCCTCATCCATAAACTGCATAGAATGGTCTCCAAATAGGAGAGGTACTCTTGCTTCTGGAGCTGATGATTCTTTGGTTCTTATTTGGGACCTACTGAGTCCAAACACTGCCCCTCCTGTTGGTCCCAGCATGAATGGTGCACCAGTATCTGATAATTCTCGAGGACCCACTGCCAGTTGGCAATGTGATTACGAAGTGGGAAATATTAGTTGGGCGCCGCGAAGCAACTTGAACAATAATGAGAACGGCGATTGGCTCGGAGTAAGTGGAGGAAGGGGTATCTGGGGTGTGAAACTGTGATGAATTACGATGAGCTTTCAGGTCGGCTATTAGAAAGGAGCGTAGCATTATCGCATGTCAAAGCCTGGAGTTCGGTTTCCTGGAGATTGCATCTACAATATTCGAGTATTCATGATTTTTTACTCATCGGAGCTTATGTATGATAGGAGTGAGGTGGCTGGTCACTTAAATTTACAATTACGAGTAACTCGTATGGCCAAAACTGAAATTTCAACAACTAAATGTTCGCCTGATATTGCAATATACACACGCAATTGTCCGACATGATGGTAACTAAGGCCCTGCATCTTCTACGACATCCTCAGTCATGAGTAGCCTGACAAGCTCCACTGTGATCAAGAATTTAAATCAACTTCCTTGCTATCAATATTTCACTTGGCAAGTATCGACTACCTTTCGGCATTGAAACACGGTATCAGGCAACTCAAGTCCATGTATATGAATAATGGTCCTGCGGAAAATTTGAGATTCTAATGTCTACCACAAGCCCATGAAAAGTGTGGCGTGAGAATATGCTGAATCCATGAGCTCGCAATTCCGTGCAGTCTCTAGTGATTAGATTCAAGCCTGAGAGCAAAAAGCATCGATTTATTATTATAACAGGATGCGGGTCTTGTATTTGAAAGAGGAGTCAAATGCCAGCGAAGATTGGTTGAAAGTATATGGACAAACCGATGGTACATCCTTAAAGATGCAACAAAGAAGGACTGGGATTCCTGTGTCTAAGGAGAGCTTTTTATTAGTTCGACCTCGAATATCGGGTCTTTCTGTATAGTTCAATTCAGGATTAGAGGAGAATAAGTCGAGTGTCAGTGGGATCAGCAGCATAAATTTATATCCACATCCTATGAACTCAACTTGCACACACAATTTAAGATACAACAACCATCTACAGGAGAGGATTCACGAGTTCCATTCAGTCGCTTTTGAATACCTGGTGGTACCTAAGTCCCTAATCAATATAGATATAAGAATGGGCATAAGAAATTCTTCAATTGATCAGCCAGTAACAATGCTAATTAGAATATCAATAACCACTCGCACCTAACCTTGCTCTCCTCCCCTAGGCCTCCTCCCTCTCTCCCCCCCTAATACTTCAAAAGATAGTTGGATCCCTTTCATTTTATAGTCAAGTTTCCCTCGAATAATTCATTCCAATACAATTCTCCAATACAATGAGTTGTATTGAATAAGATCTTGAAAAAGAACTGTACGACCTATAAGTCTTCAAGTAGTACGCTTGCTAGAGACTGTACCAGTCTCACTGGCTTAGGTAATTCGGGGTTATGCCTAGATGAGTTAGTCCCACTACTGGTCGGAAGGCTGAGGCCATTTTGAACAAAGGTTAGCTTGCCTTGCCTTATATACTTATCCATTGACCTTGAGATTTGTCTTTTGAAAAAAATCTACAAATACCTTCCATTTCCCTCTTCGAATGCACATTTTCTTCTTTCAACCTTTGTATTAAAATGTCTACCTCGAATTTATTGAATAATTCCTTTGATGAAAGCGACGAAGAGGACGACAATTTCAATCCCCAACCTGCGGATCTCTCAGATAACGAAGATGAAGGAAACAACACAAGCAGCGCGCAAAGACAAAATGAAGCTTCGCGTCATCAAGTAGGCGATGAAGATGGCTCCGATGATGAAGCAGCCCCATCAAGTGGTAGAAAACACGGGTCGGGTGGTGCTCAAGACGACGATGAAGATGAAGATGATGAAGGCGAGGGAGAAGACATTGGTGGAGGTGCTAATGATGATGATGATGAGGAAGAAGAAGAAGAGGAGGAGGATGATGAGGAGGAGATTACGGTAAGCATTTCTGAGCTGCATAAACAATTTCTGTTCGCCCACAATGCAGTGAGCGACATTTTCTCTAACCGCGAAGCGTAGGGACACCGCCGCAAGCGCCGCAGAGACCGTCGCAATGTTTTCCTCGATGTCGAAGCCGAAGTAGATGAAGATGAGGATGAGAATGAGGATGACGAGGATGAATTAAACGAAATGAATCACACTTTCATTGCAGACACACACCCGGATGATATGGCAGATCTTCCAGATGGTGGTGAGACAGATGACAGGCGTCACCGAGATTTAGATAGAAGACGCGAAATGGAGGCGAGTCTTGATGCGGAAAAGCAAGCAGAGATTCTACGACAACGATATGCGAACAAGGGTCGATCATCAAGAGGCACCGGAGACTCAGCGGTCGTTCCAAAGCGTCTTTTACTTCCTAGTGTTGACGATCCTAGTATTTGGGCCGTACGATGTAAAGAAGGAAAGGAAAGAGAGGCCGTTTTCTCTATTATGAAGCGCATAGAAGAGAGAGCTGGTACTAAAGAGGAACTTGCGATCACTTGCGCTTTTGAACGTGGTGGAACGCAATCTACAATGAAGGGTTTTATTTATGTTGAAGCCCAGCGACAGGCCGATATTTTAACTGCTATGGATGGCCTTATGAATGTCTACCCTCGAACTAAGATGATGCTCGTTGAGATCAAGGAAATGCCAGACCTTCTCAGAGTTACGAAGAGTCCAACTGTAGAGGTTGGAGCCTATGTACGACTTAGGCGTCCAGTGAAATATGCGGGTGATCTTGCGCAAGTGTTGGAAGTCACTGATACTGGTCTCGAACTCCGTGTCAGATATGTACCTCGTCTCGACTATGGTCTTCATGAAGATACTAGTGTAGGAGCGGACGGAAAAAGAAAGCGCCCAGTAGCCGGACCACGTCCACCCCAAAGACTCTTCAGTGAAGCCGAAGCTAAGAAACGACATGCAAAACATCTACAAGGTCGGCCGGACACTAAAACATGGAATTACTTCAATGAAGAATATATCAATGGATATTGCGAAAAGGAGGTTAAAATTCAGGCGCTTATCACTAAGGATGTTAATCCAACCCTCGAGGAAGTCACAAGATTTGCTTCTGGTGCCGAAGATGGAACCGAAAACTTGGATTTAAATGCTCTCGCTGCAAGCTTGAAAGCAAGCACAGCCAATGCCTCTTATCTACCCGGCGACGTCATTGAGGTGTACGAAGGGGAACAAAAGGGTGTTGTTGGTAAAGCAGTTTCTGTCACTGGTGATATTGTCACAATGGCTGTGTCAGAAGGAGCATTGAGAGGTCAAACTATCGAAATTCCTATCAAGGGTCTACGCAAGCGTTTCCGTGAGGGTGATCACGTCAAAGTGATTGGCGGCAGTAGGTTTAGAGATGAAGTTGGTATGGTCGTCAAGATTATTGAGGATCGTGTCACTTTATTGAGTGATCAAAACAATAATGAAATCACTGTTTTCAGCAAAGATCTTCGGGAAGCAAGCGATTCTGGTGGGAGTGGTGCGTTAGGAAAGTACGAGCTTTGGGATTTGGTTCAACTAGACCCGTCTACTGTTGCTTGTATCATCAAAGTTGATCGTGAATCGCTTGTTGTTCTTGACCAGAATGGATCTAACAGGACAGTCATTCCATCTCAGATTTCCAATAAGCTCGAAAAGCGTAGGAACGCGGTGGCGACAGATCGTAATGGTGCTGAGATCAAGATGGAGGATACCGTGAAAGAATTTGGGGGAGAGGCTAGGTCTGGCAGAATTCTACATATTCATCGATCCTATCTCTTCTTGAAGAGTTCCGAACTGAGCGAGAATGCTGGTATATTTGTGGCGCGAACTACCAGCGTCCAAAGTGTCTCTGCCAAGGGAGGACGCATCACTGAAAATGCGGCTTCACCGGATCTTAGTTCTATGAACCCGGCAATGAAGCTCAATCCCAAGAGTAACGGCCAAATGCTTCCACCTAAATCATTTGGTCGTGATAAATCTATCGGACAGACTGTTACAATCCGCAAAGGTCCATACAAGGGATTACTCGGTATTGTTAAAGATACCACAGACACCCATGCAAGAGTAGAATTACACACAAAGAGCAAGGTAATCAGTGTGCCAAAAGACTGCCTTGGATTCAAGGACAAGATAAGTGGAGCATCGGTAGATCCAAATGGTTTCAGAGGTGGTCCTGGTGGTGGTAGAGGAGGAGGAGCTCCAAGAGGTCGTGGTGGATATGGAGGTGCAACTCCTGGACCAGGTTGGGACTCTGGTGCTGGTGGACGAACACCAATGCCAGGTGGTCTTCCTGAGCGCACTCCAGCTTGGGGAAGAAGTAAGTTGATTCTATCTTATTCGCCAATATTTACTAACATTTTTAGCTCCTCATGGTGGTGCACAAGGTGGACGAACGCCTGCCTGGAAGTCTGGCTCCACTGATGGTGGGCGAACACCTGGTTGGTCGAACGATGGATCTCGAACTGTTTATGCTGCAAATGATGGTAGTCGGACAGCCTATGGAGGTGGCAATAGAACTCCTGCTTGGTCATCTGGTGCTAAAACCCCAGCTTATGGCTTATCAGATAACTATGGATCCAAAACTCCCGCGTATGGCGGTAGTGGCAATGCTGGAGATGCATGGGGTTCGAAGACTCCAGCCTATCAACCAAATAATTCAAACGACAACTGGAACTCCGGCCAATCCAATAACAATAATTGGGGAACAGCCTACGATGCTCCAACCCCTGGTGGTCCTTTATCGGCACCTACACCAGCTGCAATGAATGCACCAACGCCAGGTGGATATTCTGCTCCCACACCAGCTGCAATGAACGCTCCAACTCCTGGGGCTTATTCGGCGCCAACACCAGCTCCGGGTTATTGGGGTGCTCCTACACCTCAAGCTATGGATGCTCCTACACCTGGACCAGGATATTATGCAGGTGCCCCTACACCAGGTGCCTATGCTGCGGATACTCCAGCAGGTAATTGGCAGGATGATGGTCCTAGATACGTGGATTAATGGTGATAAGTTGCATTTACTTGTGGGTTGACATGCATGCGTCGGTGGTTCGGAGGAACTTTATTGATTAAAATGGAGCGAAGGAGTTTTCTTTTTTCTGAAATTATATCTTGGGCATGTTTGAACAGAATGGTCACAAAGGGAATCCCGATTTTCGGGCAGAAAAGCGCGTAAATGCATGAGATATCAAGGTTTACAAAATCAAAGCAAGATTGTTCATATGGAATCTTCTCTTACACTTCATCCCCCATTAATCGTCCTTCTCATCGATACGAGTATCTCAACACCACCCTTTCAAACAATCAATGACCAGTGTACCATAATACCACTCCAAGCAACAATCCATGTAACCTATTCATTCATCTTTACAACCACAACCACCTATTTGAAATCTGAAACTTCCAATGAGCTGTAATGCTAGGTAAGTAATTAAAGCAATATCTCGAATTCAGTGTATGGCGAGTGCTTCCCTTGGTGAAACTTTAGTAGTAGATATAGTGAGACTTATCACAGGTAGAGCAGATAGAACATTGATTGTCCCCTTCCGGGTGTAGATGATGGAAGAACTGTGTGTATGGGATAGCAGGAATGAGGAATGAGGAACAAGGAGGGTTTGTGTGATTGAGTACTTGTGATCCTACGGCATCCAATTGATCCTTGCGCAAAATTCATCTTCCAGTAGTTTGTGAGGTTGCTTGGCTTGGGGAGGGACAATGTTGGCTTCTACACTGCCATACCGTGCTCAGTCATGTTATCTCGATTAATATGAATGTATCAGGTTTTGTTACACGTTTCGTGATCGATTGGGCTGCTCGTTTAGTTGGCGCGGGGAGAAAGCTGGATGGATTTGAGTTTGGGTTTGAGGAAGATATGGCGTGGTGAGGTGGAGTTTGAAAGTGGATAATTGTAGTATGTATGTATGTTATATGATGTGATCATTATGCTCGTGTGGCCAGAAAGTATGCAACTCCTAAAGTAGATGTACATGCCACAAGATGATAAAACTGGTTTTATCGCGGCAGCGTTGCATACAGCACGGGTATTTGTTGGGCTAGCTATTCCGATTGGGCTGATTTTGAGGAGGATATGGCGCACGTGGTGTGGAGAACTCACTTGGAACAGATGTATAATATATGTAATCATGTATATCTCATAAATTGATCAATATATCTGTTATCGCGTATTCGATGATAATATTAGGTAGGTGGTAGTAGCCATACTGCTGGGGATCGAATAGACAATTTCGTAACCAACGTTACGTTCGTTTGCTGTTGCCATATTTGAATGTCACTGGACTGGAGTGGGCTGGGGATTCCCCATGTTTATCTGGATACCAAGGGACTTTATCGGCAGTTAATTGACGCGTGTGTAGAGATCTAAGCTTATTTTATATGGATTAATAGTTCTTTTTCAAGAGTGGTATTCGCGTGTTAACCGTCTATTATGCATATCTTAGGATCTATCTTGGTAGATTAAGTGTAGGTATCTCAGATGTATGTATAACTTCATCTCATATCTCTCCGAACCCACCGGTAATGTTCAATGTCGGGCTACCAAAATGCGTTTTCTATTCATTTTCTATTCAGATCATGAATGACGAATCTCTCTACGGAAAAAGTAACTTTGAGCCCGAGAGTGGGAGTTTGTTCGATCATACTCCGCACACAGTCAATAACTAACGATCGATGCTCAAGTTTCATCTAGACCTACGAGTATACGAAGTACCGTTGCATTCGTACACCTTGTATCTCAACAAACTCTTGCCTTCCTATTTAATTCATAGTACAATTGTTGGTACTGTCGAGAGATACTATCCACCTACCCAGTATCTCCAATGTACATATAGATCCTAGCCATGCCACGAGGAACAATATCACTACTTTCTCCACGCACCTTCCGGAAGCGCTTGGGTAGACTAGTAAGGGTGGCACGGTGAAGACATCGCATGCTGGGTTGACATGGATAGATTGAAGGATGGGGAATAGTTTGTGGATGAGTGGAAAGAATGAGGAAGGGAGGCGACATCGGAGTTACTTGATTTAATTGTAGAAGGTTGGAAAAGGTTGGGCACTAGATGGAAAACTCTGACTTGGTAGACGCAATTATTGGTGGAGGAGATGAAATTGAGTGATGATTGACATGACCGACATGAGATTCGATGGTTTTGTTAATACTAATACATGATTGGCATGAGATTGCGTACTTTGCTGAACTGACATACAGGAAGGGACGATTGTCCGATGTTGACATGAAAACGTGCGGTTGTAGCTTCGATTATCAATCATCATGGTGATTGTGATTGTAAGTGATGAAATGGCTTGGTAATTGATCTATAATTGATATCTTTAGTTCAATTCCAAGCAAATTCAATCAAGCCGTCTATGGTGTGAACAAATGATATGTTAGAGAAAGTTGCAACCTAGAAGTCTTGTCATCATTTATCACGGGATATCACCGCGATACCGAATTGATGTGATACTTCCCTTTTCCGGAGAATTCTTTAACCCTGAAGAATCAAACAATATGCAGCTTATTATCATTCTGGTCTCCAAATTATTTTGATAGATTCAAAGTTCGTCTGTAGATATTCAACTTCCTCATTTTTACCCCTTCATCACTTATCATCTCTTTCTCGCTAGAGGGAGGTAAAGTTAGTAACCTTTTGAGCCGCCACCGGTGAGCTTAAAATTATATTGTGATCGTTTTGACTTCCAGTCATTGTCTAATAATACCTCAACACCTGTACAAGTAGTCGTTTCAATAATTCTCTTCGATTTCTTGACCCGTTATCTCCTTCATGAAAAAATAATATATTTCTTTCATCTTTGAACTTCGTAAATACATCCCATCGGCCGAAAGCTAAATTACTTTGCTGTCTTGCTGTAAACTACGCTAATTGTGTAGATCGCAATAATCAAGCTTTCTCATCTAGTGCATTGAAACAACAACTGACGAATATTTCCGATTCACATCTGAAATAGGAAGCTCACCAACCATCCATACATACACCGTACACCATTTTCACCGTATAGTGAGTAACGGCAGTCCAATTCCAAGAATTTTGATCATTCTAATTGATCATTCAGTCTTACCGCCCAAGAGATATCACAGTGAAACTAAACAGAGGAAAAGCTTGCGAGCATTATCAAATGATCAATTAAGATATCATCATCATCGAATAAGACGTTAAGAAAGACATTTTCAAAAGAAGATATCAATCCCATCGTACCCAACCATATCTGATTGAACAATCTACAACATTGTACCCAGTCTATCTCGGTCTGGTCATAAGGACACAAACATTCCCCCTTCGTCCTCTTTAATATCTGCTCCACCTTCCAAGTTAGAGGGCCTTCTCCATAGAGCAGAACAGACGAGTTTTCTTTCGTTTAACAACCAGTCTATCAAATGGAGAACGAAAAATACTTGCATGGTGGGTTGGATCCCGGCATCGAATCGACTGTACAGTTAGTCGAGGCAGTGGAAAGTCCGGATATGAGCAATTTCTTCTCTTCCCAGGAAGCACTATCCTCTGAATCATCTCAATCCAAAAATGCGGCATTTCCGGGTATGTATCTTTCTTTGTTGCATTGTATTTGCTTGGTGTTCTTGGCTTTCGAGCTGTGTTTATTCGCTTGATGGAAATGACAAGGTCTTGTACTTAAGCATAAGTCCCAATTACTGTATGCATCTGAAAGAATCACGGCTGATAGCAATCCTTCCATTAGGCATCAAATCCCCCATTGAAATCCAGCTCAAGCTAGCCCATCTTCCGGTTGAGATACTTCGCCAAGTTTCTTCCTATCTTTCGCCATGCGATCTGATAAATCTGGGCAAATCGTGCAAGATACTGTATGATATTACAGAAACCGATTCACTTTGGCGGCACCTCGTACAAGAAAATGTTCCCGGTATCAAGCTTGATTCTCCTTTCCCATGCGAGTCTTTTAAGAAACTTTACCAATCTCATGATCCTCACTGGTTCCTGACCAAGAACAAACTATGGTTTGGCGATTCTGATTACTACGGGCAGCTTATGATTTCTAAATACAACCCTGAAAATGGCTCTATCGGATTATACAGACTTCTAACCCAAAGGTCAACACCTCAATTTTGTACATGGAAGGATGATATGTCAGTCATGATTCATTGCTTTGATCCCAGAACGCATTTAGTTACTTGTCCTCAGCAACTAGACCTCCATTCTTATTCGCACCGGTCCCTATCATATATGGGTCATGCCGAACGCAGGCTGAAGGGCGAGGTACCGCTAAAAATGGTCGATCGCGCAAATTCTACTAGGGAATGTCCTTCTAGGTTCTTGCTATCAAAATTGTTAGTAGGTAATCAGCCCAACAGGCCGCAAGCGAATAAATGGCCACCGCCAAAGATTCCAGCAAAATTTCGAGCAGATCGTCCTACCATTTTTGATAATTCATGTACAGCTACATGGGGTCGACCCGAGAATCGTTCTCAGATCAATGAGAAATCATTTCGAATTAGAGGCTGGATGGAAATGAATGGTCTGGTACAAATAGGAGATCAAATCCAAACATATTCGACTCTTGATTTTAAATTGTATACACCGACGGAGGACAAGCCTTATAGAGGGATCTTTGTAAGTTTGCTCTCATTTTATACTCGCTTCCTCAATTCACTTAAATCTGAGCTTTCATCGAGAAGTTCAACAGAAAATTTGCCTGTTTTACCAAAGCCGCTCAATTTTATATCCCTTCTGTACATTCATGACCTTTCCAAGGCTCTTGACATCTACACGAAATGACTTACATCATGTACAATCAACGAAGAAATGATCAGGGTCTCCAACAGCCCGGATATCTGGGTAAAGGATATCTCAAAGGTTTCTGATCTTTTTTCGCACGTTCAATTTGTCTAGGACACTGAATCCAATTAGAACAAAACCTACTTGAAAAAATCAAACCACTCTCAGGGATTTATAACTTTGCAGAACTGAGAGGCGCCACACCAGCCTATCATTAGACAAACCGGGTTCAACTGATCATGACCAAATCAGGATCTGAAATTCACCTGCTGATTCAAATCACAACTCTAGGTCGGGGACTACTCAGGTCATGGTTGCGAATATCTATTATTAGATCAACGAGATGGACTTCAGAAACAGGACGAACCAAATATATCGAAGTTAAGAGGCGAATCGCGCGAGGCGTGGGAAGCAAGAAAAGGACAAGCACGAACTCCCACAGGTTCTCTATGCGCTATTAAATTGACTGGAGATCCGAATATACCTCGAGGGGAAATCACTTGGATCGCTGATGATATTAGTGATAAGGGACTAGTTCGTTATGGGGAGAAGGATTGGCCTGGTGCAAGAATCGTGAGGAGTCGCGGTCAAATTGCCAATCAAGGATATAAAAATCGTATTTGTTTCCTTTTCCAGCAATTGTATAGGGATTTTTACTGACTGTTGATAGCCAAATATATTGAAACGGAACTGATAATGATATCCCCAGACGTGTTGGCACAGCACTGGGTACCCTTCGGGCATATCTCTTTCTTTCATAGAGTAGATATTGATAGCTATGTGAATCAATAGCTGGGAAATTATAAGGAGAAACATAATTTGAAGGAAGGATAAGAATTCTGTTATATCTTGAAGATGGTCTGGATGATTGAATTGAGTTCGGGATGATATCTAGTAGGGAGCGCGATGGTCAAACTAAGCGGCACACCAGACTCGAACGAACTACCTAGGACCATGAGGACTATCTGATAATAAGTTTCAATTTCACGATTCGAACGCGACAGTCGGTCCTTCAGTATCAGATGATACGACCGGCATGTTTTTTTGTTTTTGTTTTTTTGTTCTGCTATTTATTGCATTTACTGTGTCCATTGCACAGTATGGATGGAGTTTTGAATTATTACACCAGGAGTTCAAAGGATTGTATCTATTTTAGGATACTATTATCCCTTTGTTTCTTTGTATATAAACTGATACCTAGCTATTTCAATAACAATTGATCGTATGATTTACAGAACTTTTCATTGTTCTCATGTTTTTGATCGGGTAGTACTGTAATAATGAATTTTCTGAAGTTCCTCCTCTGAGATGTCTATGTGCGGGACGAAGTAAAACTTATGTTAAAGATAAATGCTACAACTGTCGAATATAGGAGGATTAACTTTATACAATTTGGCAAGCTTGAATACAGATATCAAGAAATCTGTCTTTGATTCAAAGTCCAAAAATCATATATTGATAAATACAATCTCCCATTCCTATTCCATCTATTTGTTCATCTCCCTCTACTATGTCTCACCTCCATCATTCACTCGTTTCGTCAAGCACATTAGAACAGACCATCCAAATCCCAAATCCTTCCCCACGTTCAACAAAATTCCCCACTTCTCAAACTCTCCAGCCACTTTGCAATGCTTGATATATTTCAAGCTGAGGACTGATGACCATGACAAATAACAAGGACTTGTGGTGTAGTGGTTATCACGTCTGCTTTACACGCTAATCCAACTTCGGATTAAGTGAGATCGCAGCAGGTCCCCGGTTCGACCCCGGGCAGGTTCATTGACTTTTTGTGATTTTTTTGGGTGAGGGTTTTGGGACATTTGGGAGGGATTGGTTTTTGAGGGAGAGAGGATGGAGGGGATCGATGGGTTTTGGTGGGAGGGAATGGATGTGTGTGGGTGTGGGGCTAAACGTTAAGTGTATGTGGCAGTTGTGGTTGGCTATTCACGCGTATATATACGATGCTCCGCCTAAATATGGGTCACCAATCATATTGGGGGAAATAGTTATCATGATTTATTCAGTGGTTAAAGAGAACTACGAATTGTATTTGAATACAGACACATTGTATATACTCTCGACTCCTGACAACGAATTAATTATATGCTTTGTTTTTTTCTTCTTCGTAGATCATCGTTGCTATCCAAGAGTATGTGGGTAAGAAGACTCGCCTCTAAATTTTCCCATCCCACGGCCGCTACAAATGCTTTCCCCCATTCTGTTCACGTCATCTTTGGCAAGGGATGCCATCGAATCATTAAAGGGTTTAGAATAACGCAGGTGTGTGTACAGTGAATTTTGAATGTAGTATTTTAGTGAGTGCTTTGAAAATGGGAAGCAGAAAGGGAGGATAGATTGGATGATGATGTCGAGCGGAGCGGACGTTGGGACTCATAGTAAGTAGTCAAGGCGAGAGAGAAACTACACGGCGGAGAACTTGAAGTTCGTTGTATTGTGTTCGAACCGATTCGGGGGATACTGAGTGGTATTCATACTTATTTTATGAGTACCGATATTGGAGATGGAAGGTGTACACTGGGAGCATTACGGACGAGTGTTGCAGAGATTTTTGATGTTTGAATTTAGTTTGTTGTCGGAATTTATTTGAATGTTTGAGTTGAGGTAAGTGTCCGAAGTCAGTTGGATATCTGAATTTAGTTTCATGTTTGAATTTGGTTGAATATTTGAACTTAGTTTAATATCTAAGATGACTTGAATATCTGAGTTTAGTTTTAATGTCTGATGTCTAAATTGAACTCAATACCTCCAAATATCCGACAACCAAGAGCTCCTCGTCGTCGGACTAGGAGTACAATCCGTATCCTCTACATACCTACCTGTGTTTCTTTCCCCGGACCAATCAACTACCTTCCATCCCCCTTCAGGTTCTCGATATACCTTGCTCCATTTGGTTTCCTTGATCTTGATGGCTTCCTTTCCCTTCGCCGTCGCTACTCTTGTGCATCTTGCACATTTGTTTAAACTCCATAGTCTTGATTTCCCGGAGGATTTTGGGCATGAAGATCTGGCTTTGTGGGATTTGTTTCTCAATTGGAGAGAGCAGCTATGAGTGTATTTGGTTATGTGGGAACAATCATGGTGGGTGTGGGTAATGGTACACATGATTTTGGTTGCGGCTATTATGCTAAGTTGTTTTGTGGTTGCTGAGTATAATGAGATTCGGAAAGATAATTTGGGTACGTATATTTGGTATGGCGGTAACTGACTTTCGATAGTATTTGCGGTTCCTGTATGTATTTAGTGAATCTCAATAACTTTTGAACAAGATGTGAACAATGTCGTTGTTCACTGCAAAGCTTTTGTACTGGAACATAACAAAGAAAGCAGAGTATGAAAGCCGGGTTTGGAACTACAAAGAAGACAAACAACGTTTGATAATGTTGTTAGACATTGAAATATTGCTCAAAGGCCTAGAAAAATTTCTTTATGTTATTTCATTGTTAAGAACAATTGCCTTATTTATAGTTTGAACTGGGAATTGGGTGTTATAGAGATCGATTTCGTGAATGTGTGGAGTACCTTGTGTTAAATCTTCGTTCTTGTCCGAAGCAAATAAATAGGTGAAGGATAGAGACAGAATGGGATCAGAACAACCCTCTCCCATGAAGTATAAATCTAACTGATTCTATACTTCCAAATTCTCATCAAATCATCACTCCATTGATTAACACTCCAAACCCTACAACAACAACTCAAACCAACCAGAAAACACCAGATCAACTTACCAACTACATCATGTGTAACTGGATTTGCACCATTGAGGTTTGCCCCACTTGCGACAACAAGCAGAAGACTAGCTACGAGGCTTTCCACTGTGAAGCCAATTGCTACCCTGTCCGCCGAAACGCTTTCTTTTGTAAAAACTACAGAAAACTCAACAACGAGATCATAGCTGAATCTCCATGCATCAATTGCGAAGAGCCGATCTCTGTCTCCGAAGTCTCGGACTCAAGCGAGGATGAGCAGAAGACGGAAATGGACAGCGAGACTGTTGCAGTTGACGACGTTTCAGAAGATGAGCGTGACTCAGATGATGGGAACATGTCCGATGTCTCAGAAGTTTCAGCACTCTCAGACGAAGATGATCAAGATCACGAGACAGTCATGGAAGGTTTGATGGCAGGGCAAATTCAGTACGACGACGACGACACGTTTGACGTGCAGGGATTCTTTGGCGATCCAGACTTGGACGCAGAGGAATCACCGTTCTGGCCCAGAATCGACATGTTGAGAAGAGGGTATGATTAGATTGGCTGGGCCAATCAGATCGGACCTCCTTGACTGCGAGAGATAGAAATTTGTTTTTTTCCTTAATAGATAGATATTGTACCTAGTTAAATTTGAATACTTGAATGTGAGTCCCGAACGTGAGTTGAACTAAATATCGAACCCAAAGATTGAAGAGAAATGAAATTGACCTTGAAGAAATAAGAGACGGAATCGAAGTCGTCTCCGGGACGAATCGATTCTGATACGTACATGGAGATCTAACGGTTAATACTTGATGATATATAGTCGGATACAGTGTGAGTGAATTCCAACTATGGAAGTATATGGGAGCAGCGAGGAGGATATATATATGAGATTTTGACGTTGACAAGAGGAGACAACCTCGGCAGTTGCTAGAGAGATGGGGCTTTACCTAATCTAGCTTAGTATAAGCATTCATCTCTCTAACCTAGGACTTTCCAATAAGCACAATTGCAATGAAATGTAAAGAGTTCATGATGGCCCGTGTAATGCATCTCCGTTTATCACTTTGTTACCATACAATGTACGTGGTCTGCCTGATCGAAGGAACTGGGCGCCAAGCGGAGCTGAAAAGCTGCAATGTAAATAAGTGCAATACTTCTACAATTCCAGCACAATAATGTAAGTATTTCTCTTGAACATGTTATCTCGGCTTTTGAATTCTACGCTGGAAAAGTTGTCAATCAAAGAAACAACACCTGTGGAATCTCCTAAGGATTTATATCCAACTCTGTCTTTCCCTCCGCCTCATCCGGCGGGGAACGGAACTCGATCAATATGTGCACGATGTCTTACCCTACTATCCCATATGATAAAACTATATGGAGATGGAACAAAGCATGATAAACTCCAGATTGTGCACTCTTCATCTATGCGAGTACGCGATTTTCGACCGACATACACAAGCCTATGGGTAAATCCTAAGGATTATCCCGAGGAGGAACCATTAGATGAGAATTGCGTTATATGTGCAAAGATCAGAATTCTTTTTGATGCAATGCAAGCACATGCATCATTTGAAAGTTCTTTACGAGATGCACCTTATGAGGACTGGAGTTTAACTTGGGCGGGAAGCATAGATATTCCGAATAGATGTCTTAGTGTACTTGTTTCCACAAAACACAAAAGCGGGTTTTCATGGGGAATTGGTATGTATCTACAACGAAATCGATGAAAATCTGTGGCCATAATGATTTAACGTATGATCAGGTGGCTTTAAGGTCTACCCCAGTGCGGAGAATGATACTGTACACATACCGGCCTCCGAGGAAACGTCCCATGATTACCCTGTTGTTGTACCACTGGATTTCCAGGATCCCACAGTGCAAGATACTGGTATTATTCAACCTGAATACGCTGCTATCTGTTCAACACTAAACGGTAGAACAATGGGCGGGGTAAGGTCATGGTTGAGTACTTGCGCAAACTCCCATACAAAGTGTCGCAGGATATTCAGAAAGGGTGGCGAAGATCAATATGAGCCGGAAACACATCGGTTTCCAGATCGCCTACTTAAAATTACTCGAGACGACTCTGAGCCTGGATATTGTGATATCAGTGCGCGTTTGGTAGTCAGATCTGATCCTGCTGACTTTCTTCCTGGATGGATGGGGTTAGAATACGCTTCCCTCTCTCATTCTTGGGGTCCATCGCCGGATCCTTGTGCTCCGCTTGGTGGTCGTGCTGGAGAAGTGCTCACTGAATCAAATCTTGCCCTTTGGCGAGTTGACATGCCACTCGATGATCTTCCACTCACCTTCAGACATGCAATAATTGTCTGTGTATCGCTAGGATTTCAGTACATCTGGATTGATAGCTTATGTATTATTCAAGACAGCCTTGAAGATTGGCAAGAGCAGAGCGCTATGATGAGAGATGTGTACAAGTTTGCATGGTTAAATATTGCGGCTCTGTCCACTTCATCTGACTATGAAGGTTTTATCAATGAATATCGAGATCCACGAGCTGAGTTTGGATTTCTAACTTCTTTTGCGTCTATCCTTGGCCATGATCTTGGACAACAGAATGCTGATAATGATGACTGCTTGTTGCTCAGTGGCGTAGCAAGGCTTTTGTGGAACTTCGCCTCTGATATACCTGGTAATACTGTGTCGAATGCACCCTTATTTACACGAGCATGGGTATATCAAGAGCGCCATCTTGCTCGACGGACTCTCGCTTTTGCGAAGAACAGTGTTTATTGGGCTTGTGATGAACATTCTGGTGGAGAACAACCCGAATGGTCTGGTATTGAAGCGTCGAGTTTACGAAGAACGTTACACTTTGTACGGGAAACGGCTACATTGAACCCTCCTTCTGAAGAGCAACTAATGCGGGTACTAAGAGATTTTGAAAGAACCTGGCAATCCGCCGTAGCAGCATACACACGTTGCAAATTGACAAAAAGCATTGATAAACTCATTGCCATTTCATCCATCGCTCAAGAACTGGGCGCAATGATGCCGCAGAAATATCTCGCGGGACTATATGATTTCAACGTTGTGTATCAACTGACTTGGGTCAACGTAGATGGACGAACCACACCGCCAAGGAAGCGAGTTGGAGACCCAGAGTACGTAGCTCCAAGTTGGAGTTGGGCCAGTGTCGAAGCACCAGTACATAATTATATCATCACTGCATCCGGCGTCAGTCCAAAATATGAAGAAACCCCTGGTCTTAAACAATCTGCACTAGCCAATGTAATAGGCGCAGATGTGGCACTTGAAACAGAGTACCTCTTTGGTTTTGTGAAAGCGGGATGGATGAGATTACGTGGACGTTTGAGTCGTGTAAAGGCAGCTTACAAAAGAGCACCGAGTTGGAATGCTTGGGAAAAAAGTGTTAAGCTTATTGACGAAGACACGGGACAAGGTATATGGTTTACCGGAGATACGGTAGAGGCATATGAGATTATTAGTTGGAATACGGGCATCAGAAGCTTGGTGTGGATGCCGCTGCTAATATCATTCGATAGCACTGTGTCATGTCAATGCATCTTCCTCGTTGAGGTGGATGCTTCAGATCAAATCGGCGATGATGGGAAATTTGTCAAGCCGGGTGAGAAAGTATATAGAAGGGTTGGAAGTGGAAATTTCGGGAGCGTTACGAGTAGTTATCGACAAAATAAATTGCTTATGGAATTGGGGACATATCCGTTTACGCGAGACAATGATGGACAAGGACAGGCGTTAGCAAATGGGTTTAAGAGAAGAGAAGATGGATTCGAGCAGATAGTGTTCATTTAAATAGGTGAGATTTCTAGTATATATTGAAGAGCTCGAAGTTCCCAAATAGTCTTGATCACAATCAAATCAACTATGAAGACTATCAAATTTTCAACCCGACGCTATACACTCGGTTAATTGAATCGGTTAAGACATAGTGCATTCTTCCCATTATGTTCAAGCTGGCGCTCGCGTTGTGTTGGCCCCCGTACCAGAAAGTGGGCGTGGGAGTAGAAGTGTAGATACAGAAGGGAAACCTCTCATGGCCTCCCTTCTCTCCCTATCCTTTCAAAGCCCGATGATTGTTTCGGTTTACATGATTGTTCTACTTGATGTGATTGTTCTACTTGGTATGATTATCCTCATTGATATCATTGATATAATTACCTATTCTAAACATTCTCAATCTGCCGATGTATATCATATTATCATTGCCAGTATCTCCTGAATCATCACCTAGCGAGATTATCTAGAAACTTTGCAGGGTCTCCGGGCTCTGTAGCGTCATTCTATAATGCGTTAATATCGGTAGCACCGATGGAGTATTCTGTTAAGAGATCATTGTCGGTAGCTGGTCTCGCGTGTATTGTATACTCTTCATCTACACTTTCTAATAGAGCAATGCTAGGTCTAGGATTCTGGATGAACCCCTCTGCGTGGCTATACCTGGGGCCTGAATGCGTCTCAATAATTTCAATGAAAAGGGGTAATGATGAAGTTGCAAGCTGAGGGGAAGTAATTCCATGATGGAAAATGGTCGGAGTGAAAACGAGGGGGTGGTATGAAGGAGAAGAAGTCAAGTCTCAGCTTCAAGCATATTCAGTGAATTACTGTGGGTCATGCACTGCCAAAGATGAGTCCAGTTTTAATCTTCTCCGCCTTCGTAAACATACCTCCTCTTTCCCTTTTACTTCACGTGCCGATGAAAGAAATATTCGATTCACCTGCTCTCTTCACCTTTAAAATACCTAGCTAGGTAAACAGCCTTGATTTCTGTTATAATTCAACCTCAGGTTTAATCTATATAGTATTTAAGATGCATCTTTCTTTCTCAAAATTTCAAAATAAACAACCTCAATATCAGATACGTTTCAATCTCAAGTTACTTTCAAACTACATCCATCTTCTCCAATACTTCGGAACTGCCCTTGTTATTACTCAGGTTCAATCAATACAGTATTCGAACTACGCCTATCTTCCCCAAGACTTCAAAGTCGTCCTCGTTATTTCAGAATACTTTCAAACCTTCCTTGAGCTTCTTAAAGACCGGAGAATCATTAAAAGTTTCGATACCATCCTCCTCATTCAAGGTGAGTACACATCCCAAATCGCTAGCATCGATTTATATCCATGGTAAGTGCTGATATTCTTTAGATGTCAACAAGCTCTACAAAGGCAGCAGAGTATCAGGTGGGCGAATATGTCTTCACTACTACCGGATGGCATGTCCCCAAACCCAAAGATATCTCCAATGACTTCACATCCATAATTGCGCATCCACAGTCTCCGAGAAGATTTCAAACCACGGTTGAAAGTTTGGAAAAAGAGAGAATTGTGACTCATAGACCTTCGTTGAGTTTGAGTTTGCGTTTGCGAGAGAAGGAACTTTCGATGGAAACCGCTGAGGTTCAAAGGTATTTGATCATCGGAATCACGTTTCTTACCCTGCCTGATGCTATCGGAAAGAACTGTCCAACGGTAAAAAAGAGAGGTGTTGTTGGGACAAAGGCTGAAGATGGCAACAAAGTTGACTTGGATGGTTCAATTGCTCCATATCTGGTAGTAACACCAGAGTTATCAGACGATGGGAAGGGTGGATCGAGCAGAACGAACTTGCACGCTCTCATCGTGGAGAAGTCTGCACCAGACGGTCTCTGTCTCCCAACCATCGTTTCACAATCAAAGATATTCTATTTTGCTAGGTATCGTGATGGTTCGACAACTAGGGATGGGAGAGCTGCAGGATGGAACCAGCTGGTTGCTAAAGAAGCGGCTCGGAATGCACCACCGACACCGTTGTGGACAAAACAAATGCGATATAGGAAACGTCGAGATACTACTAAGGTAGTACTAGACCCCGCTATATCTCTCAATAACAGTATTGGCTACCATATAAACTCGTATCTGAGAACATCGGAAACATGGCATCTTCAGAAAGTATTGACTCTCATGGAGGAAGCAGACGAGGATCTCAAGCACATGCCCGCTCCATCAAACAAAGCTTTGATGGCATTTCTTGACAACGAGAACGAAGATTTCGGTGAGGACGATGCAGAGACCATGGACAAGGAAATGGCTGAGCTTTGACCCGGGTTTGAGAAAATCAGTACCAGCGATTTGCTTGAATTGAAGAAGCAAATCATGGGAGCAGATATGTTTATCGAATATAGATTGCTTCGTTCCTTTTTGGCAGAGGCAGCTTACCGGCTAAAGACGATTCACGAAGGCCAAGACAAGTCGGGAATCGCAGAAACTGCCCTGGGGACGGTGACCAGAATTATGATGAGCAATGGGGTTATGGCTCCAAAAGAAGTTCCGAAGGGAATGGAGCTCCTGTCAGGAATTAGAAACGTACTGAAGAACGCTAGCGAAAGTAGCAAGGTATTCGATGAGGCGATGAGAGATTCTAACGGTGATCAGTTGGATACTGCATCACCTCAGGATATCTGAGACAAGTTCTCCGCTGCTACCGATAAGGACTCTGCAAAAGCCGCATGGATGCAGAATGCGAGGAATTTTGCAGTTGGAGCTAGGAATCGTGAGAGAGGTATGGGCGATATCGTTGACGATATCATAGAGTCTTTGAATGACCTAGGCTTGAAGGATTGATGATTCTACTATGAGATAGGGAAGGCGAATGAGCATATGGTTGTGTGGTTTTCCTTTTCTCTCTATGACAGCATGGTTTTACAAAACACGTTTAGGCTTGAAGGATTGATGGTTCAACCATGGGATTGGGGAATGAAATTAGCATATAGCTGCGTGGTTTTCAGTTTCTATTCATGAGGCCTGAATTCATGACACGTTTATTAGAAAACATATCGCATATAGCTTCTCTTTTCCGTGATTGTTGTTTTCGGATATCTGAGCAGTGCCCAACTTTGCTATCAAAATCGACAAAGCTCTGCATCTCCCATTCCCAAACACTTTGCCCCATCCCCATCATTCCCATCTCGGAGATAGTTTTCCATGGGGTAAACGGTTCTGCCTTGCAGAGAAATTCTTGGAAATGCTAAATCGGACCCATACTTAAACTGGCAAATGTGCGGTAATTGCGGACACGATGGTTGTGGACTGTGTCAGGCTTCCTTATTTTTCGTCCATGTATAATACTCTTCCCTATAGGGTGAGTGGGGAGAGGAGGCGATTAGCAGATTTTTACTGCAGTCTGCTTAGGAGTCCTTGCTTTCTCAATATAACCTCATGCATATATTGTTCCTATAGGATAAGTCGGGGCAGGAAGCGGTTTGAAGGTCTCCACTACCTAAGGCGTCCTTGTTTTCTATGCCCAATTGTTAAGGCTTCCTCATTTTCATCAAATCCATTTCCCAATGCCCAATATCCGATCTTAAGCGCTACAATGGATCCATCAAAATTCCATATTTCAAACTTGCTGAAATTACTTTGTTGCCTATCTAGAAAATATGCTTTCGCGTAGTTGGAGGCGAGAGCGAAATTTTCATGGGAGCCTTTACGAATCCGAAGAAGTGCCAAGCTGGATATTCCTTGTGTACTTACACATAATGTGTTACACCAAGAATCCGAAGGTACCCCGAATACAATGTGTCAAAGGGTACCTACTCCACAACTTTTATGGATGATAATGAGTTTGATGGGCTTCCCGCATCAAGTCCTCCCCTTCTTCCTTGTGAATTTCCCCGAACGGAGCACGAGCCGATACGCGAAGTTGGTCGCACGCAATGTTCCAACTCGCCTTTGAAGCGCTTACTTGGCCGCAATAGTTATTGATGATAATATACCTACCGGCAATGGTGGCCGTTATCCGTAATGTCACAGGGTACCTACATATTGTATGTCCATCTTTCGTCACAAATTGCTTGGGAGGAGGTTGGAAAGTAAAAAGTTCAGAGATGGACAGTTCAAGGAATACTTAGGTAGAAGTATTCTGTGAGATTAAAAAAGCAGTAGGATTCAGAGAGTGGATATTCTAGATCAAGTTTAACGCGCTGTACCCAATGAATATGAAGTTAAAAGAAATATGGTATGATCGTGATGATGTCTAGGCCGAGCTGGAAATGGAAATGGAAATTTCGCGATGAGATCAACGACCAATGACCAAGTTTTTGAACGGAGTATATCCTGTTTGAAATAAGCGCGTGGGTCGAGGCTTCAGGATATAACATGGATTTAATTCATTGTTTATATTTTGATCTTGATTTGATGCCTGGTGTGCTGGCTTGCTGGTTTTGTAGGAGCCTGTGGCCAATTGATTGTTACCTAAAAACAAATACCCCTTCATCTCCGCTTAATTATGATTCGTGATTCGTGATGAAGTCTTGGAATTTAACATTTTCTTTTGGCTATCTACGTAGATGATTTTGCTCTGTACGATATACGATATACGATATTCTATTGTTTGGTACTTAATATACATAGTATACACCTTGACCCCAATTAGCTTTAACCTTACCCAAAATCCCAAACCTTATTAGCAAGTAAGTTCGTACATAGTAAGCGTTCCCCAGCTCAACATCTGGGTATATAGCGGTGGTATTGTGGCAGTAGCGGTACAGCGCACAACAACGGCGGTTATTGGTAGTTCAGAGGCGTTCCGAATAATCAAGGATCTAGGGTCTACGCGTCAGGGGGAAAAAAGTGTTTATTTTACTACCCAAGGCGGTTAGATTGTAGAATTCTGAAAGGATTTCCTCCATACGCAGTATTCGGCCATCTAAATTGTCCTAGTGATTTGAAATGGCCCCTCGTATCAAACTAACCTTGTAAGCTAGTCTCTTAATCCATTAGTACCGAATATGTATGGAGGGAGTACTATCTAATCTTACCATTATTTCTCCATTCCGACACTTTTGGGTCTACTCTACATCGTACTAACACTCCATCTAGTAATTATGTCTAACCTGCTCTTTAGCATTCTTACTTCTTACTCTTAGCCCTGCTTCGGCAGGAGCGAAACCCCATTCAGTGAACGTTGTTTCCCCACAAATTCTCTTGCGCAAGAACCATAGAATCATATCTTTAACATCCGAAGTTCCACGTTCCCACCACAATGGTTCCGTCAAAATGGAGGCTCAAAGCCAGACTCAAAGTCTATCTGAATGTAACCAGTGTGGTAAGAAATTCCAACGCAAGGCACATTTACTTCGACATCAACAGCAACGTATGTATTCTCCCCATCCCAAAACCCAAGATACTCAAGCGATGATCTTATGCTGTCATCGAATGTGGAGAGCTTCCTGACGTGTGCGAAATCTAGATTCTGGTGTTCGACCATTCAGCTGCATATTCTGTACCAAAACTTTCAAACGCAGGCAAGTACCCGAAAGATGCACAAGCTTGTATCTTTGTATATCCTCCAATACTCAGTCCTGACAATATATCATAGCGATGTTCTCCGAGACCATTTCAGCAGATGCGAACTTCGCGGATCAGCCGCTATCCCAGATTCCCTAGAACGAGGGCGGAAACGACATGCTTGTAATGAATGCTCGAGGCTGAAGGTTAAATGTGACAATGAAGTGCCATGTCGCAAATGCAAGGAATTTGGAAGGCGTTGTATCAAAACTTGGGGTACCAGTATGTTGTTAATGTTCACCGAAAGAAAGCTTGCGATATCGTTAACAATATGGTCAAGATTCCGCTTCATCGATAAAAACTTCTGCAAGCCCAGAAACCCCAGCTCCCCGATCTTTAACACCCCCATCCACCACTCCGGAACCTACATCAGATCGAAATTCCATTGGCTTCCTATTGAATTTTCCGAATGAGGCAGAGTTTATGCGCGAATTTCCAAAGGCTTCCACAGGGAGTAGTCCAAAGGAAAGAACAGCGGAATACACAAGCTTGGTTCCTCATAATACAATTCAGCCATGGGCCACAGGAGACATGATGAACCAGAATATGGCAAGTTTTGGATACACTTCGAGTATGGATGTGGACCAAAACCTGGCTTTTCTTCACAACTTGGAATTCGACACATTTGAAAGACAAACGCATGGATGGCAGTTTCCTCAGGATAATTTAATTCCTTGGTCACCGGATGGAATATTTAACGATCGAAATGTTCTAGAACAACGTGCCTACGATATACGGGAAAAGTTGAGATATGCTGCAAGCTCAATGGTTGGACCGAATGCTATCTCCAAAGAAGTTTTGGAAGCAATTGAGATCATAACTGCCGATACCATTGCTGCGTACATCAAATTATATTTTAAGCATTGGCATCATCATGCACCTATGGTTCACGAAGCCACTTTTAATCCATGTAAAGCTGCATTACCCCTAGTACTTTCGGTCATGAGTCTTGGTGCAATGGTAAGCGTGTTTCATATTCCATGAATATCAGAGTTAAATGGCTAATGAAATCTTAGTATTCCAAACAGGCCGATGAGGTAGCGAAGGGAAAGCTCCTCTTGGACATCATTGAAACCTACATCTATTCAATAAATGGATTCAATGACGAATTCGACTTACCCGGTAGAACTTATGCTGAGCGTACGAAAAACTTGTCTCAAGAATGGTTACAATACCAATTAGAGGAATTTCAAGGCGCGTATCTCATTGTGGTTGTGCAATACTGGACGGGCAATGAGATAGCAAGAACACGGGTGAGGCAACAACGCTTCGCAAAATTAATATCAGTGAGTACCACGAATCATACTTGTTCATGGAGCCGAGCTAATATTGGGCAGATATTCCGCCATTTAGAATTGAATATCGTACAACATTCTCCGGGGTTTGTTATCAAAGATCAATCTTCATTTAGGGATTGGATTCGTAAAGAATCGTATATCAGAACGGCAACTGTGATGATGATGCTCGACAACGCATTTGCAATATTCAACAATCTTACTCCAAGGCTTCAATGGGCAGAGATCGATCTCCCATTTCCTAGCAATGAAGGATATTTCAAAGCTGCAAAATTTGAAGATCTTAAGGATCATGCAGGTTTTCCTATTTCGAAAATAAAGATAAAGGATGCTTTCCTATTATTGTTTTCTCCTATGGAAAACGCCAAAGAAGACCTGATGCCGTTATGTAACCGCAATCTAACAGCTTTAGATATGCAAATGCTCATTCACAGTAAGACTATCCACTTACATCAAACCACATACAAGGCTGACTCTATAGTTCTCTACGTTCACATATGGACCTCAACATTCTGTAATCCTTTGGTTCACTTACCCTCAACATCTATTCCTTCAATTGTTGCACCTTTCAAACTCGCGATACAAAATTGGAAGTTTGTTTGGGATGATATCAAATCAGCAGTTGATGCGGATGAATGGAATAGGCTTGGGTTTGAGAGAACAGCGGAAACCTATTATACTGCGGTAAGAAGTATCCTAGAGGTTTTTGAGTCGAGGAATGGAAAATTTCCTCCTTTTCCTAGCGATTGTGAGAAGGGTGCTCATATGAAAAGGCTTTTGAGTTTTTGATTTGGGAGCATGGAGATTTATATATACATATTGGGTATTGGGGTTTGGAAATCGGAGTGAGTCGGATTTGGTGGAATGGATGGATGGTGTTTTGATTTCATGGAAAGTGATACTCAAATGCATATTGGGAATACATGGGATTTGATTCAACGAACATATTTATGGGAATGGGTAGGAGTGGAATTTTTTGATATCCGAGAGACTGAGATTTTTGAGGAATTGCATAATTGAGGTTATTACCCGTGTCTTAATCATGGAACAGAACACCAAGTTCCCTATTATCCTTAATCTCCATTTTATAATGTCAATCCATTGCATTTATTTGTCCAGTTGGGATTATTAATCCTATTTACTTTTGTAAAATCCAAGTAGATTAATTAGTAATAAGTGTTGTTGACAAAAATGGAAAGTACGTATGCGTACTGGTATCTAAAATCTCAAGTAGAGATTATAAATATTCTCCTGAAAAAATGACGTCCGCTAGTGTATATGATGTGATTGATTGTGGGTATTTGCCGACGGGCTTGAGATCGGCGACGTCCCGAGGTTTGAAGTTCTAAAGTCTAAATTAAGTAATAGTGCTAGATTGGAGATCATTGGTGGATACCTGCTGTTAGATATAGGGTAGGTATAATTGGGTTCTTTCCATTGGAAGAACATGAAATTATAAAGATGCATTGTACTTATTAATGTTTATCATTCTTCGTACATCGGAAATTGCGAAAACTCTGCTGCGAGAAAAAACAAAAGAGGGCGATGTAAGTTTTTATCTGCAAATTCTTACCTGGGTATGTACTGTATTTGATCTTCTTGGGGTAGGTATGTGCGTGTAGCTAGCTTCGGAGGAATGTACATTTTGGCGATGGATGGGCGAGTAATCGGCGACTAGAAGTGCTGGATGTTTCAGAAGGGGGAGTGAGAAG
Source organism: Botrytis hyacinthi (assembly GCA_004786245.1). NCBI lineage: Eukaryota > Fungi > Ascomycota > Leotiomycetes > Helotiales > Sclerotiniaceae > Botrytis > Botrytis hyacinthi. The sequence goes on along the minus strand of PQXK01000120.1, from coordinate 21,328 downwards.
TGAGAAGTGCCAAGGACGGAGGAGGGAGAGGGACACGGAGGCGAGACGAGGAGAGGTCGATCGGATCGGTGGTAGTTCCTGGATAAGGATATTTACCCGGAGGACCTTCGGAGGAGGGGGGCAAGCGAGTCAGTGGTTGGCAGCATCGGTGATATGGATGGGATTTTTAATGTCCGTTAGGGATGGGTATTGCATGTTGTGTGGAAACTTGAAAACTTAAAGAGATATGGTGATATATTTAGGTTTTTCCAAGTGATGTCGGTATGGGAAATTGGTTATGGGGAATTAGAATACGATAGGTTTTACGGGATGGGAAATTCATCTATATGTGATACGTGTATTTGTTTATTCACATAATGCGATAACCTAGTCTTCGTTGGGATGTTAATATGCGCTAGCATTTGATTTTATGCTGGTTTTCAGCTTGGTTTTTTGACGTCTTCATTGGGTGGGTAGTTGACCAGTCTTGCATTTATATCGCGGCAGTGGCGCTTATTGAGTCTGTTTCTTCCTTCTTAGATCGGTATGGTTGACTCTTGGTATAATGGTTCAATTTTTGCGATCTGGATGTCCCAATCGATGGTTACTGGAGCGATGTTCAAACTTATCACATAGAAAGTCCTGAGCTAGTGAAACAAGCCAAGCTGAAGTATCATTCATTACTATTCCATTACCACATTCATGATTGAATCTCCTAATATTCAGCGATTATCCACTCATCTAAAAATCACCAAGCTATAATAACCTCCAGTATATACAAATGAAGAATAAATAGTATTTTCGACCCAAAAGAGCAATGAAAGCGATGCACTCACTATGCAAACGGAGAGAATGGCATCGTATTCATGACCAATGTAGTTAAAGAGGAATCAAATCAGATTAGATTAGATCAGATCCCATAAGCATATATTCATTAAGCATTAAGCAGTATACAGACAGACTCATGAGCAAATCCAATACTCCACCAATCCACACCAGTGGAGGTATCTCTCCTATATCCACCACGCATCAAATATGTCATAACGGGACTATATTACAGCGATTCCCAAATCCAAAACTATCCCAGACCGTTATTCCTCATAAACATTACCTAGTTCTCCCTTTTCCTGGTTGGGGGAACGAAAGGCTGCGTTGTACGATTGGCCCAGCCATTCATGCTCCTTTTGACACCGAGTGTCTTTTTGGTGCCGCTCGATCCTTGTGCTATTGAAATGCTAGTGGTATGCATTGTTCTCGCGGGACGAACCAATGACATGATTGCAGGTTTTGCTGTTAGACCAGGGGGAGGGACTTCTGGCGCCGGTTCGGCAAGTATCCTAGGTTGTTTTGCTCTCGGTGGAGAGCTAGACAGGAATACATAGCTATCGTCCTGTTTTTCTTGCATTCGATTAATGTTTGGTCGAGATAGGGCAGCAGCCGTTCCGAGACGATGTCCGGAAAAAAGTGGAGGGAGAGTTTCGCTATCATTTAGTGACGTCAATTGTATCAGTCCTTCGGAGGTTGTGTTCCGCTGTCTATGTAATTGTGCAATAGCCCTGGCCTTTTCTTCTCGGTACTCATCGACTATGGGCGCTGGCTTAGTCTCTTTTTGTGGCTCTTGCTTCCCCAAGAACCCCAAGAGTGTACCTTGGCCAGTAGCTGGGCCTTTAATTGACTTTTTAGAGCCTTTGGTTTTCTCGATTGTTGAAGATGATTTGATTTCACCCCTGGTTTGATTCGATGATTGTTCGCCAAGAACCTGAAGATGAGAGCCGGCACTAACGAACCCGCCACTCAAGGTAAACTTGGAGGCTCTTTCCATGGTTGTCGTGGGCGTATTGTTATAAACCACGCTCGAAATGTTTCCAGTTTGGTCCGCTATATCAGCTCGTCGACGTTTAGCAGGTCGCTGACCCATGGTGAAATTGGGATGACCATTGCCAACATTCCATTTGGACTCGTCCTCTCTATCATTCTCCGGTTCCAAGGGGTAATATGTATCCTCAGTTCGTTCGAGACAAGCAGAAGATTCGGCGATTGATTCTCTAGTCGGAAACGGTCGCCGGAGGATCTGAGCCAGGCACTGAACAGTATTTGAACGTAGCGAAGGGCCCTTGTAGTCTAAATGTGCTCTGAGGCCACGGGCAGAGAGAAAGGGACAAGCTGTTGTCAACTCTTGCAGTGAGTTTTTGAGGGGACAACTCATGTTGAGTAAAGCCTTAGCTCGAGTCATAGCTACATATAATAATCTCCGTTCTTCGTCAGTGTCCTCTGCTCTAGAATGTGGTATACTGCCTTGATATGCACCAGGAATGAAGACTATTGGCCATTCTAGACCCTTAGCAGCATGTATGGTAGATATTGTGACTTGAGGTGTGTTATGTGTTTTGTCTTCTTCCTTCGTTACTTCCGAGGCCAATGCTACATTGGCTAAGAATCGAGAGAGGGAATCAGAAGCATCTTCTTGTTTCAAACCATCGATTTGAGGGAGCGATTCATCCTCATAGCCATTGGATATAAGCTCTTGGAAGTCTGCAGCCTGAGTCATAAGCTCTTTCACATTGTCCCACTGTGCCTTAGTAATGTCACCGCGGTGTTCCTCAAGCCAGGTCTCGTAAGAAGTTTTCTCTATAATAAACTCCAAAATCTTTACAATTGAATTTTCCTTGTTTGAAGGATCAGCAACTTTCTTCATACCCGTCAAGATGATATCAACAAAGACCGAGAGATTCCTCTCAACTGACGATGTAAGCTTGGTTTTTGTTGCGCGTCTTCCCTGCACGGACTTGAGGATTAATGACCAAAGGGTTAGTTTAGATTGCTCTGCCTCTTCGAGTAGAGCTTTTATGGTTACTTCGCCGATTCTTCTTGAGGGAGTGTTGATGATTCTCGCCAAAGCATCATTATGATCAGGTAGATTTATCACTCTCAAATAATCCAATAACGTTTTGATTTCTATACGATCATAAAATCGAAGACCGCCTGCAATATGTTAGCCAAAGGTCAGTCGCGTAGCTGCCTTTTAGAAGGAGGCGCTGATCTGACTGTAAGCTGCACAGTTGGTAGAAGAGATGATGCTTACCAACCATACGGTAGGCTATACCTGCTTTTCCTAACGAGCTTTCAATTATTCTTGAAAGTGCCGAAGATCTTAACAAAATAGCGAAGTCATTCAAGTCTAGTAGGTCGCCTGTCATACCCATTATCCTTTGTATCTCTTGAATGATCCAGTCTGCTTCCTTCTGAGCACTTGCAAGTTTGCGGAGAACTGGGCGTGTGCCAACAACATGAGTAGGCAAAAGAGACTTTGCAATTCTGGATGAATCTTGCTCAATTACATTCAGTGCTGTGAGTAGTATGGCGCCCGATGACCGGTAATTCTCCTCCAACGAGATGGTAACTGTATCCGGATATTGTGTAATCATTCGTTTGTAGTTTTTAATTTCGGCAGCTCGAAAGCTATATATGCTTTGATCGGGGTCTCCAACAATAGTGATTCGTTTTTGAGATACAGCAAATAATCGCATAAGATCAAATTGCACCAGGTTTGTGTCTTGAAACTCGTCGATCAAAACGGCTTCAATGTTTGCTACACAGGAGGGATGGAGTCGTAAAAGCTCGACACATCTGACAAGTAAATCGTCATAGTCGAGTAGGTTCGAAAGCTCCAAGGTTGCTTGGTATTCGGCATGTACAATCTCGAATTCTTGCGTATCTACAGTTTTCTTCTTGGCCTCGGGGACTTTGCTCGCAGATGCGGAGCCCTTTGCTTTTAGGGAGCTTATGCGAGATCGCGCGACTTTTGGGTCTATATTCAGGTCCTTCCGCTTCACAATTCTTTTGATGATGGCTAGAGAATCATTTGAATCTGCGATTCCAAAGCCTTTTCGAATCCCTATTAAATGTCCGTATTGTGCCAGGTATATTCGCGCAATCCTATGAAACGTTCCCAGTATTAACTTCGATTCCAATCCATTTCCTATCAACTTCCCAATTCTTTCTTTCATCTCTCGAGCTGCCTTGACCGTAAACGTTGCCACAATTATATTACATGGTTGCAATCCTTGTTGCAATAACCAAGCCGTTCGCGACGTCAGAGTGTGTGTTTTCCCACTTCCTGGCCCTGCCAATATAGCGAGGGTATCTGCTTGTGATGAGACTGCAGCTCTTTGTGAAGCATTGAGGCCCCTGAGCAGGCTATCAATGGTCATTCTTGTGGCTTGAATTTCCGCTGGCGGATGTCTCAGGCTTGCGTGTTGTCGAAAATGGGAGATGGTTTGGATAGATAAGGTAGAGTGAGCATTTGTGATTTTCCTGGAATTTGGAGCATCTGCAAGTTAATTAACAGGATCTTCATATATTTTCTTCTTCCGAAAGATTCAATCGTGCTTGACCTTGAGCCTAAAAACTTCGGGAAAGGAAAAGACGGACTCGATAAGGAAGAGGACGACGATGCGCGACGCGATAGATTAAGAATTGGCGTATTTTGATCGCGCTAAATACGCGAAGTCATGCGTTTTCTAATCATTTCATCACCCATTCAGACAGGCTATGTATATATATGAGGAAAAAGAGGCCAAAATTAACCACCTTAATAAATTCTATAATGAGTCAATAATAATGAGTTTATAAGATTTAATGATACTGAATAGATTCTTCTATTGATATTATACTATTTAAACTTTTCATTCTCTAAATCGAATTAAGATAATGAGATTATGAGGATTTCATTAATAATCAATTCCGATGTGTTTTCTCTTCTATAGTTATAGAGTCTGAGCCCTTTAATAACCCGATTGTTTCATTTCAATTGAGAGAATTAAATATTTAAATAATTTCATAATTGAAGAGTTTGATCTGAAGTCTCTTTAGATAGAACAAATCTTCAGATAATAAGAGTTTTCAGAAAAAGCCCAGTCAACCCAGTGGCACATGAATCATTTGGTAGAGTAGATTCTACTTTCATATTTCTTGTGACTTATAAATGATACTGATAATACCAACGATGTAATCCTAAACTCCAGGACAATGCTTTAAGAAGAAATTTTATATGTCCCTGCAACACCTAATCCCGCTGAACAGAGTATCGTGCCTATATGCAATGCCAGTATGCCATATTCATGATATGCAAGACGATGCAAAACTGTACTACCTGCCACCGTACTCCTGACTCTTGCAATTCAAGCATTGCAGCAAGCTACCGCGACTGCCGCTCCCAATAGTGAGCTCTCCTCCGCATATATTAGCTCCACAATACCACTTCTTGCACCACTTGCTTCTACCAGCATATCAATATGCTTTTGTGTATTTTTTCGAAATTCTGGATAATTTTCCAGCACAGAGCCATTGTAAGCAACGACTGTGTGAGCTGAGTCGGCGAGCGAGATTAATTCGGATGTGTTACGCATGTGCCAGAGGGCATGGACACCAGCAGCAATGAGACCGCTAGAGCGAAGAGTTACGAGGGAAGCTATTAGCCGTAAGGCACGAAGATCGACTTCGGTGGGGATATGAGCGGATGGGTGACGGGTGGTAAATATTTCTATGGCAGTAGTGAGGTATGGAGTTGTATCGCTAAGGGTATTGTTAGTCTAGTTTGGTAAATATCAATGCATAAAGCTGACGGAAACTACAAAGAAAAGTGTCTTATGGTTGGTGACTTACGCTTCGATGTATGAGAGAGTCTCAGTCTCTAGCGAGTATTTCTCCCTTAGATTTGTAGGCACCACTCCTCCAAATAGCCCTGCGCTCTGAATCCCATCAATCAATATTAATCGTACGATCTCTCCTATATACCCTCCACTTGCGAAATGTTCGAATGGTTGAAAATCTGGTCGAGGGTGATTTGCCTTCAAATTTTTATCCCATCTTGTGTACGGAAGATAACTTCCACCAAACATTGAGAGTTCTGTGTTGACAATAACATGTTTTGCGCAATCATGCCAAGATGCAGGACGGATTCCAAATTTTGGTTGTGAAAAGATATGGACAGGAAGATGAGCTGCAGCATTCAAACCAGTTCCCAAGATTAATGCGAAACGAGTGGTAGGATCTATATATGCTTTGGAAAGTAATGTTGCTGAAGAGTCGTTCACAATGGCATTCAACTGAACGTTCAGTCCCCTCTTTAAGCAAGAGTCTTCAATTAAGTCGCCTAGGTCTTTACCAATTAATCCATCGGCAGCACAAAATCCTTTGCCCATGCCCATGAGAAGACCACCCTTAAGTGATGTTTGACTGTGAACCTATCGTCAGCTGACTTCTAATTGGATAATTATCTTGATGATCATACTTAATAGGAAAAGACCAGGACAGTCCCACGGACAAGGGTGCCTTTGAAATATCATGTCCTTCTTTTTCCCCGGAAAGCGTGTCGACAATTCGATCTGCCATCCAATCGAAGAACTGTACCCCGACAAGCTGTCTCTCGGCATTTTTGATCTTGAAAGACTTTAATCCAACAATCTCAATCTCTTTCCCTTCGCATCCTTTTCCAGCCAGTTTAATCAAAGCCACTCGAAAAGTCGACCCCCCAACGTCTAGAGCAAGGTATGTTCCACATTCATGACCACTAGGTAATTGATGATTGTATGAGGGAAGCATACATTGTGGGTTTTCCAATAAGCTCTCCGCAAACTCTTTTCTCAATCCATCTGACAATGCCAGCAAGGAGGCCTCTGTCGTAGAATCTTCAAAGGCAGCTTCAACCTCGTCTAAAAACTTCTTGACTTTCGTCAGTGAAATCTCCTTTACATCAACGTTTTCGTCCTTGATCCGTTTGATGGTCGAGGGCGCAATCCAGAATTTGATAATGATTTCTAAAATCGACTTTGTTTTAAGAAAAGATTTGATAAATGCGGCGTAGAAAGCCTGTCGTACCCTATGCATGGCAGCGATGAACGGCTGCATGATATGAAGTCCTCATACATATAGGAAATGCTCAATGAGACTAACGCGCTAAAATACGAAAGTGCTAGGGTAGTGCTGATATGGTCCCGCCTGCTCCATATCACAACAAAGATGAAGAAGGGAGTTTAAACAAGTGAAAGATTGATAAGATGGTAAACTTCAATTGAGTCAAAAAAATGGATCCGATGGATGTAAAAGGAAAGGCCAGATCGGGCGGTAGAGGTATACGATGTAAAAAAGAAATATGGTAGTAGGACTTTTACCCTCGTGCTCGTAAAAATTATGTAGGCTGGACGTTTCGGCCGATTTGTGGTAACCAGCTGGAATCAATGAATGGATGGATGAATGTCTATGGAAGAAACACGTACAAAACCTGTTACTTTGCTGGGAAGGGTAACTATTGCGCCATCATTCATGAGGAATGCAATATCAAACAATTGGTTACCCAGCTCCAAGAATAGATTGAATTGGTAGGGTAAGGGAAAAAGTTTAAGCCAAGACTGAAGAGAATGCTACGAGTAGGCAAGAATGATTGGGAGTAACATCGTATCCTCACTCGGTTCGTCATTTCCCAGACCAGAAAGTTGGATCCCAATAGTAATGAAAATAAAAATAAAAATAAATTAATAAAAGTTACCTTCTTCAATTGAAACGAGCTACTTGGGAATAAAGGGTCCAATTCTGAGCCGTCCCTCCATTCTGTTTAGAAGTTGATAATTCTGTGTTGTTGCGTTGCTGCATTGCTGCATTGCTGCATTGTTCAGCAGGACAAGATCCTCAAGACCATCGAAAATGGAGATGCCCCTGCATAGTGGCCCCTTCCCCATCTTTGGATGAGAGGCTATCTAATCAATTACCTAGGTAGGAGTAGATCCGACGAAGAATCCGACTCCGAATCAGAATCAGACTCAGAGAAAGATTCCAAGAGCCTTCCCATGAGTCAAAATGTCAAATTCCATGATATGTGGTTCGTATAGTATTGAATTTAAACCGTATATAGTAATATCATGATGGATTCAATACAATCAAGCTAGCAAAGCGATTAGTTGCTTTGCTCGTTTGGAAGCAACGTTACAATTGGGGAAAGCATTTTGCATTTTGATCTCTGTCCCACCACCCATCTATAGGAAAGGACAGGAAAGGAAAGGGAAGCTTGGATATTATTTCTTCATACTGTGCAAAGCTGTGAGTCCAAGTACCAAGACGGAAGATCAATTCCATCCATGATCCAATCTTTTGCGGTAATTCAGTAATTCAGTAATTCAGTAATTCAGTAATTATAATTCATTCATTCATCTAGCGTACAGAGAACATTCCTCCAATCCACAATTCTGATCGGGATAAGCTTTAAGCGAATGTAACGGTAAGACAACAAGAAGAAACATCAAACCATCCTCACCATCCATCAAACGTCCTTTGGAATTTCTCCGACCCTTCTTCCATGAAGCTTCATCACCATCAAATTTGGGAGAGAGTGGGGAAAGCTTGTATCGTGCGTGTAACTATGTGTGCGACGACCAACAACCAACAGCCAACAATTGTGATATGATATACCAATGAAATGGTCAACATGTTTGATCATTCATCGGAACTTATCGACTAGCTTATGACTCGGGGCTTCTAGGGCTCATTGTGACAGCCGTTGGTGGAGATGTATCGATCTTGTGGGGTAAGCAAACTACCATACTTCTTTCTATCAGACTGCCGATATCAGTAAGGCTATCATATCAGTACTGGGTCGTCGTGACGTTCCATACACTATCAAGATGATGGAGGGGCAGAATGATAGAGTTAAAGGTCACAATACTTGAAACTGTCCAATGAACAACACCATCATGAGAACTTTCTATCAAGGTTTGTCGATGAAAGTTTGGATTTCCTTGTTGTGAAGCATGGAAGCTAATGGCTTGATGCCATCATCTTGCGACGAAACCCATATCAGTAAAGTACGGTAGGTACGGCAATCCATTTGACCAATTTCTTTGATTGCCTACTAGGTAGATAATCTTCCGTTTTATATTCACTTTTCGCATGCCGTATGCTCCATCTCTGCGGGAATATAATCATACCTAAACTTTCTGCAAACTTACATTACAATCTACAAACACCTACATACCTGGATATCGACAATTCAGAAATCCTCATAACTTCCTACATTAATTCAAATACAATCAAAATGAGATTCATCATCAGAGATGGCAGAACAGAGGCATCTGCCTATGTTGCACAGTACATTGTTGGTAGGTTCCTACCTCTAGCTGAACATACAAACATCAATTGACATTGGGCTAGATCGTATCAACGCTTTCGGACCAACCCCAGACCATCCTTTCGTTCTTGGTCTCCCTACTGGCTCCTCCCCTATTGGCATATATAAGATTCTCGTCGAAAAGTACAAGGCTGGTGAGATCTCATTCAGAAATGTTGTCACTTTCAATATGGTATGTTTGTTATCTTTGCACATCGAGCTGCATTTATCTCTAGGGTTAAGAGTCGGATCACTAACACGAGTGACTTGCATAGGATGAATACATTGGTATTCCACGCAACCATCCAGAAAGCTATCATACATTCATGTACAAGCATTTCTTCTCCCACGTTGATGTCCTTCCTCAAAACGTCCACATCTTAAATGGCAATGCGGAGAATCTCGAGGCCGAATGCGTACAATATGAGGAAGCTATCAAAGCAAAGGGCGGAATCGATTTGTTCCTTGGCGGAATTGGACCAGATGGACATATCGCATTCAATGAGCCTGGATCTTCCCTCGCATCTCGTACAAGAGTCAAGACTTTGGCATATGATACGATCATTGCCAATTCCCGATTCTTCGATAACGATTTGGAGAAGGTTCCAAAGATGGCTTTGACAGTGGGTATTCAAACTATCTTAGAGGCTAGAGAAGTTGTCATCATTATCACTGGAGCACATAAAGCTTTGGCTTTGGCAAAATGTATTGAAGAAGGTGTGAACCACATGTGGACCCTCTCTTCTTTACAGATGCATCCACATCCAATGATCGTTGCAGATGAAGATGCAACACTTGAGCTTCGAGTTAAAACAGTCAGAGTAATTGCCCCACTTTACTTTACCCCGCTATCCACTTACCCCTCTATGGTCAACTTCCTTCCTTAATCATAGTTGAACTTTGTTGCTAACAAATTTTCAAACAGTACTGGAAATCAATTGAGAAAGTCGCCGCAGATGAAGGTTTCGAACAAATTCTTCCTTCTGCTGCTCGTACAGGCCCCAAGCGTACTGTCCCTCTCGCACCTATGGCAGAGAGCTTAATCAAAGAAACACCTACCATCAAGTCTCCACAACCTCTCACAAGCACTTTCTTGGCTGCACCAGCTACCGAGTATCCCATTCGCAGAAGCATTACTCCGGATTTAATTCCTGACCGTATGGGAAGCAGAATTGTATCGGTTTGATACTGCGGTTAGTAGTTTGGGTACGGATTCGATAATACTGGGTATGGGAGGATCGAATTGGGTTACATAGACACAAGATAACGAGGTCTTCTCTTCGTAGCGGAATTGTTAGTCTTTACGGATTGCGGGGGTAGATTTACGCAACGCGTTTCTACTTATCTCTTTACTTTCTTCTTTTGACAATATGTATCTTGGCGAGATACTGAGTCCCTTCTGCTTCTTTTGTTTTTATAGCGAGCGAGACGGAAGTTATTTACATTAAAGTAAAACTCACCTACACTAAATTTCTGAGATTCCCACGAATCCTCTGTATTACTAAATAGACAAGATGAGAGTCGATGAGAAATGAATAAATGAATAAATTAATATATATTAATAATCTTTAGTGTGTTCTGTAATGATGTGTGTGCGTTGTGTGTTACCTATGTGTGTGATTCTTGTAAATATTTATAATACAAATATGCACACACAACACAGGTATACAAAGTATCAAGAGGATCTAGTTTGACAAAAATTAATCTATATCTATATCTATGCATTTTCGTTCTGACCTGGGCTGTGAAACCAATTTCTATGTATCTATCTATGTAGTTCATTGGCAATTTGATGGAGTGTACTCGCTATGTTTGTTAATCTGTAAGTACAAATGAAGAGAAATGAATAGAAACTCTAATTGGAAAAGCGTTCATAGTCTTCCTTCCCTCGCACCAATAACGAACCCCCAGAATTCCTCTCATTTCCCTAACCCACAATCTTTCCCCTCTCCTCCCCTTCCCTCTCAAAAACCCTAACCCCAAACTTCCACACCTCATCCACCACAACCCTCTTCCTGCCCTCCTCAAGCACCACATCCAACACACACAAATCGGCATCCATTCCACCCTCCAAGCCACCCTTGACATGATCTAAGCCCAGCATTCTCGCTGGAGTCTGCGTAACTGCCTTCAAGGCCTGCGCGACACTGCATCCTGTCCAGTTGAGGAAATTGGATACGCATTCTACGAGTGTGATGGAGGAGCCTGCGATTTTCCCATCGGATTCCAGGCGCAGGTGGATGCCGTCTTTGAGGATGAAGTCGTTGTTCCAGGCGTAGCGGCCGTTGGGGAGACCGACGAGGTGCATGGCGTCTGTGACGAGGATGAGGCCTGAGGGGTGCGCGTTGTAGGCGAGGGTTATGGTGGTGGGGTGGAGGTGGATGGAGTCGGCTATGATGCCGAAGTATGGGCGCTGGGTTATGGGTTTGGGGAGAGGGGGGATGATGTTTTGAGTGACGAGGGGAGAGGAAGGGGGGGTGGTGGAAGGGGAGGAATTGGTTGTGGGGGTTGTGCCGAGAAGACCGAAAATTCCGGGATTGCGGTGATGGAGGGGAAGCATGGCGTTGAAGAGGTGGGTTATCATTGTTGCTCCGGCGGTGATGGCGGCGGTGGCGTCTTCGTAGGTGGATTCTGTGTGGCCGATGCTGAAGATGATGTTGTGAGGGGGAGAGGTAAGGGCTGGGATGAGGGAAGTCATGTTTGGAAGTTCGGGGGCAGCGGTCATGAGACGGATATTTCCGAAGAGGTTAGAAGCACCGTAACAATCTGAGATTGAAGTGAGGTCGTTGGATTTAGGAGCTAATAGGACGGGTAGGGGATGGATCCCATTTTTGGTGGGAGCAAGAAATGGTCCTTCGACATGAGCGCCGAGTGATTCGGTTCCATCTGATGCAAGACGATTTGCTCCAGAGGGACCTAGAAATGGAAGTGCCTTGAGGAGATTATTAGTATAAATTCATCCATATAGATCGCACCAAATACTCACATGATGATAGACCTCCGGCCTCGATGATGTGATAGTAGGTAAATGTGAAGTAACACCCGTCTTAATCAACAATTGATTAACCCTCTTGAATTCCTTTGCATAAGCATTAGGATCATCACTTTCTGGTATAGAAGCAAAATCGAATCCAAAAGCTCCATTTAATTGTGTATCGATAAAACCTGGTGAGATTATACGACCACCGAGATCAATAACTTCATCTGGTACACACAATTGAGCGTAAAAAGCTTCCTGGCTTTGGATAATTTTACCAGTCAAGGAGGAGACCCATAGATCTTGGGTTACTAAAGATTCACCCTTTAGAAGACGACAATTTGTAAACTTTGTGACTTTGGAAGTCGAGGTTGGGAGTGCCGATGGCATGATTGTGGGTTTGATTGTAGAGTTATGTTACAGAGGAAGGTAGGAAGATAGGAAGTGTTTTTAAGAAATAAGGTAGGAGACAAAGAGAAAGAAGATTTGAAGATATCAAGCAAGTAGTACTGCAATCTCATTCACTAGAAAATGAATATCTCTAGATTTGAAGAACTTTGAGAATTCACTTGTACCTTCCATAGTTTACATACATATGACCATACCTACCCGTGGACCTACCTACCTACCGTAGCATATGCCAGTTATACTGGGGATGATTTGATAGTGCAAATCCGAACATTAGCTCATCTAAAACATGATAACCTATGATAACCTATGATAACCTTAAACAACAACCTTGGAAGGGCAAAGTATCTTCCAAACTGAAAATAAAATTTCATGTGTTATCAATTGTATCATACAATGACCCAGTATCACAGTATCAGTAGCAGTGGCAGTATCAGTATCAGTATCAGTATCAGTATCAGTATCAGTATCATGTCATATTACATCTACCTATCCTATCCACCATATCGTAGCGTTGGACTGGTAGAGAGTGTGTGGTTGATTGAGTGGAGAGGAAGCGGTACCATCAATGTTCAATGTTGGGATCTTATGTTGTAAGGGAACCGCAAATACATATGTAACGTCGTATCGAATCGACGGATCATCGGAGGTCGGTAGTTTAAATTCAAGAGAAATGATTATCGAATAATAATCTATTTATCAAGCACGCTTGAAATCACTTGAAATCACTTGATGATAATAAGATGCCAAGTCGCCGAGATTATATGTTCCTGTTTGAATTTTGAATGAACCTGGAAAACATGCTGGGCTGGGTTGTTTTTTTCCTGAGCAATCAATTTTCAGATTGTGAATTTGGTAACATCATGTGACCATATCAAATGGAGGGAGAACAACATCCCAGCCACCCACTTATCACTAGATACATTTGTACATCCTACAACACCCTAGCTGAAACCAACCACTTACATCTGTTCAAGTGACACAACCCAAGGTGCTGGATATGTGAGGCTGATGATTATACATCAAAATATATTTCACACATGCATACCTTTTGAATGGTAGCGGAGAAGCGACGGCTGTGATGAATACGTTCATTTTCATTTTTCCTTGTATAACACCATCCAATAGCATTCTTCACATATCATGATTTCTTAATTACACACGGAAAGCGGAGCAGACGATCATCCTAGACACTCAGCCAACGTTGCGCTCAAGTTTATAGCCCTGTTACACTCTCTAAATTACGTTGTCCAGAGTGGAAATAACGACACTTGTACAGCGAGAACATATCAAAGATGGACGCTACAGAAGAGGAACTGGATCCTTTGTGGAAGGACCTCGATTGGTAGGTTCTGGGCCTCTTATGTAGAGATTGGGAAATAGGCTAACAAAATAAAGGGCCATGGGACAGTGAGTACATTCTTAATCTACCGAGCTGTATGGGACAATGTTTTATAGCTCTGCGATTATTTTTTGGGTCCTGGATACTAATCGGGTATCTCTGACTACAGATGCTTTATGATGGGATTTGAAGGGACCGAAGTTACTCCTCAAATCAGGACTCTTATTGAGGATCATCATCTAGGTGCTATTTTGTTGTCAACCAAGAACATGAAGTGTAATAATCTGTATTTCTTATTTCTGTTGTAGTGTTTCTTTTTTCCCGTCGTTCTGTAATCCAATGGGTAGTAGGCAGTGGCTTTAACTTGTCACGTTGATGGCTATTGACCCAGCCATGCAATTCGCCTCCCAGTCACATATATCTCACGTGCATATCATTTGTATGATGATGATGTTGTTCTTCAAGTTCCCTTATAGACATTCATTGACCTGAGTAGCTGCCCGAGAGACAGCAAATTTAGTACAGGAACTCCAAACGATCGCGCATCAAGCTGGTCATCTGGTCCCTTTAATCATTGCTCTTGATCAAGAGAATGGTGGCGTTAACAGCCTTTTTGATGAAGATTATATCTGTCAGTTTCCCAGTGCAATGGGAATGGCAGCAACTGGATCTCTAGAGCTTGCATACGAAGTTGCCAATGCAACAGCCAAAGAATTATCAGCAGTTGGAGTTAATATGATAATGGGCCCTTGTCTTGATGTCTTGACAAATGCTCGTTATCAACCCTTGGGTGTTAGAGCTACTGGAGACGATCCTCAAGAAGTTTCCCAATATGGTATTGCTGCCATGAATGGGTATAAGGATGCCGGACTCGCTTCCTGTGGGAAGCATTTCCCATCTTATGGAAATCTAGATTTTCTAGGGTCATCTCTTGATATGCCCATTATCACAGAGACTCTTGAACAGTTAAGTCTTGGTGCTCTGGTTCCATTCCGGAATGCTATTCGTGAAGGAATGGATTCTATTATGGTTGGTGGATGTGCAATAGCAAATGCTGGTTTGTTCGTCTTTTGTATTGTTGGGTTGTGTTATTGACACTGAATAGGAATGAATGTCATGCACGCTTGTCTGAGTGATCAAGTTGTGGATGACCTCCTTCGAAACGATCTTGGCTTCAATGGTGTAGTTGTTTCTGAATGTCTTGAGATGGAAGCATTAAGCCATGATATTGGAGTTAGAGGTGGTACCGTTATGGCAGTAGAAGCTGGATGTGATCTGGTACTTCTCTGTCGCTCTTACTCTGTTCAAAAAGAAGCCATTGCAGGATTAAAACTTGGACTGGAAAATGACATGATCTCTAGAGAACGTATAAACCTCTCTTTAAAGCGAGTCTTGAGGGTCAAATCACAGTGCACATCTTGGGCTAAAGCCTTGAACCCTCCAGGGATTAGCCATCTAGCATCTTTACATCCTGGCCATCTCGCTTTATCTACAAAAGCATACGATAACTCAATAACTATTATGAGAGACAAAGGCCATTTACTCCCTCTATCAAATAGTTACTCTGAAGATGACGATGATCTTCTCCTTCTAACACCATTAGTGAAGCCATTACCAGCATCCACCGCAACTCTTGGTCACGAGAATGCAAAATCTACCAACAATGAATCTGAAAAATCACACAAATCATCAATCATGAGTGGTGAAGGTGTATTTCGAGAATTAGGGAGAGCTTTAGCACGTCAAAGACATGGAAGACTTCTTCATACTTCATATACCGCCAATGGAGTTCGACCAGTCCATGAAAATCTGATCAATAGAGCAGGAACCATTATCATTATAACGGCTGATGCAACTCGAAATTTATATCAAAATGGATTCACCAAACATGTCGCTATGATGTGTTCGATGCTTAGTTCTGCAGGAAAGAAGAAGTCATTGATTGTGGTTTCAGTTAGTTCTCCATATGATTTTGCTATGGATAAGAGTATTGGGACATATGTTTGTACTTTTGATTTTACGGAAACGGCTATGAAAGCATTGGTGAGGGCCTTATTTGGGGATTTTGTTCCTCAAGGAACATTACCTGGTACGCTTAGGAAGAGTAGGAAAGTACAGAAATCGAGGCAGCATTGGTTAGTGGAGAGTTATAATAGAGATAGAGATGCAAGAGGCCTGCAAGCACTTATTACATCTATTGAGAAGACTACTCCATCGAATCAACAATCGGCATTAGCGGGTGCAACAGCGGGCTCGTTTGAAATGGTATGTACTTAGACTCTCTTTTGCACCACGATATCCGCATTTAAATTCGAGCAAATAGCTAACACTTTCTTCCACGTTCTTAGCCATCCGCCGTAAATAATAATTCTCTTGAAGAGTCTCATTACGTTGTACGCAACAGCAGTACTCAAGCTCTATTTGGATTTTGCTCCACCACTTATATGCCCAGTACTCACACCGGTACAATCTCCACCCTATTTGTCGACCCTTCCAAGCGTAATCTCTCAATCGGCCACTCCCTCCACCAACGTGCCCTACGTCATCTCCTTCAAAAGCCAAATATCACTCACCTTCAACTTGGCTCTACCCTCCCAGCCATCTACCTTGGCATTCCTATGAGTGACCTCACGGAAGGTGCACGTCTTAAACGTTGGTTCGCCACGAATGGCTGGGACATTCTTTCTCCTAGATTCCTATACACGTTGATAATTCGCAACGTATCAACCTGGACACCTCCAGAAGGCCTCTTAGGAACGATCCAACGCTTATCCCTTCAATTTGATTTGATCCATGGTCCTTCCAACTCCGCAACCCAAGTTCTCGATTTCGTCCAGACTCATTCGTCACCTGAAATTCATAGTCTTTACAATCTCGCAATCATGGATCCAAAATCTTGTGGTATCGTGAGGGCTAAATCGCCAATCGATGGGAGTCTCGTGGGCACGATTATTATCTCAAAGTCGGGTACTATGCTTTCGCGTTGGATGCCTGTTCTTTCTTCTTCTCCTACTCAATCGAATTCTGCTTCCCATACAAATCCCAATAATTTCAATCCCAAGGGAAAAGAAAAGGAAGAAAATCGAAATGGAAATAACACAGTAGGAGGTATCTTGGCTCCAATCATCCCATCGAATAATGCGCAACGAGAAACAATCTTGCAAGGTTTAGTTATGCTGAGTATCAGACAGAATAGAAATAAGGGGGATGGGAAGGGAGTGGTGTTGAATTGGGTGGTGGGAAGTGATAGGGACGTTTTGTTGGGGATGGGATTCGATGTGTTGGAGGCGTGGGAAGAGGTGGTTTGTGGAGTTGAGAGGGTGAGTTTATTTTGATTTATGGTGTAAAGATGGTGTGATTGTCGAGGAGAGGGATGTATGGAGATTGTATGGGGAAGATATGCTAATCCGTGCTTGTTTCTAGTGGAGTGACATCAATTTAGGTTGAAGGGGAGATGGAAAGAGGTGTAGATATGATGTGATATTTTCTTGTATGTTTAATATAATCAATGTTTTCTTCGGAATTCAGAGGTATTTCATCGACACCCAAGTATTTGAAATGCCATGAATTCAACCCGACAAACGAAGAGCTTTTAATCATCAGATCGGGTTCAACAATCCAATAGGGTTCCATTATCAAATCTGATCCCGCAATCGAAAGAATCGGAATAGTTGAAAGATTCTCACTGTCTGCGTGAAGCTTATTGATTGGGAATCTTTCAATCGTTATTCCTACTCAATTTAACAGTTGGAATGAAAGTATCCTTCGTTTCATTCATATGTTATACGTAGATTCTCCTCTCTTCCCCTTTTCATTCCCAAAGATATCTACCAGATCTCATCCCTCGAACTTCGTTTATTCATTCAGGAACTTCCCTGTACAGAGTCCTGATCATAGATAGATAGATAATTCATAGATAGATGTGAATATATACATGATATAATACGAAAAGACAAGATGATATGGTATGTATAGTTGAGAATCGAAGATATAGAATGAATGAGGATTTGAGAAATACGGGTTGGTTTTACCGGGTAAGCTTATTAGAGTGGTGGTTATACTTTGATGTTCTGATGTTCTGATGTTGAATGTATTGTATAATCTTGTTTGCTTGCTATATACCTAGGTAGTCTTTAAGAAAGGTTGTTGTTGTTTGGGATGGCGATAATGATTAGGTAGATATATTGTTTCGCTTCTTCTCTTTTGATCTTTTTTTCTTCTTGTTGTTTTTTATTCAGTACTCCATATTCGCTACTCCCTTTTCACTTCTCTCTCCTCTCTTCCCCTCTTCTCCTCCCATTCCTAATTCATCATTCCCCATTCACTATTTTCCATTCACTTTCCTACCCTCTTTCCCTCCCCCTCCCCCTCTTCTCTTTCCCATACCTCTTCCTTTCTCCCTATTTACTCTCCCCCTTCCAACATTCCTCCCCCTTTTATCCATTCAATATCTTGCCCTCTTCTTCCCTTTCTATTCTCAACACCTCGTTCACCAATCCATATTCATCATTTCACATTCACCAACCCCAATCCACCATATAATTCCATCCAAACACATTCAACAAAATCAGCTGACCGCACCCAATCCAACCATCCATTATACAAAACTACAACCCACAACCCACAACCCTCACCAATAGCCATTCATCATTCATCATTCATCTATCACCTACCTAGAAACATCCTCTCCATCTCGTATCGCAAAAAGTGTGAGTGGAGGCTTCATCCGCCCATACCAATCAATCAATCAGCCACACACACACACACAACTCTCACACCCTTTTCACAACGCCTTGTGATCAACCCAATTCTCCAAAATCACACTTTTGCCCTCTCCAAAAGAAAAAAAAAACTTTTGTTGCATATCTATCATCCAATCTTAATATGCAAATTTCCGCACCTAAGCTATCAGCTGCTCTTTGTTGCATATCGGAGTATTTATACTTTTAATTGGTTGCGCACATGATCGTATTTGTGTTTCAAGCGAATGATATCTAAATATGTGATGTGTGTAGGTAGTAGGTAGTAAGTCATACGTATGGGGTATTGATTGTAAGTTATCCAGGTAGGGGGCGAGAGGAGGTGGCTGTTGGTGTATATTTATATTTACAGATTTACTTAGTTACATATTTTGGGAGTATAATAATAATGATAATGAAGTATTATGAAGCAGGCATTATTATTTATACCAACCAACCACCTACCTACCTAGCAGCAAACCAAAAACGTTCCAACCATCAAATCTTTTGTTGCACATCTCAAATCCAATAAAAACACAATCCCATCTCTCTCATCAAAAGGAGGTGAAGGAAGAAGGATGCGTGCGTGCGAATCTCCACATATCAAATACAGTACAGTACCTAGTGCCTACCACCTAATTAGTGCCCCCCCAAACCAATAAAAGCCACTCCCCAAAAACAAACACCAATTTGTTGCACGCCTCCCAACCAAGGAAACCTCTCTATTTCCTCCCTCCCCCTTCCTCATTTCTCTCAACCTCTTTGTTGCACATCTCAAGCCAATCTCTTCATTCTCCCAACCATCAGTGCGCGACGCACACCCTTCCCTTACGGCGCTAGTCCAGAATCTCGCATCCACTCCACTCCACACCTCTACACCGTACGCTGTAACCCCTTTTCACACCTCTCTTCCTCCCTCCCTTCCTCCTTCTTCTTCATCCTTTTGTTGCACGTCTAAACCAACCACCGACTCGGGATTGATTCAAAATGGGATTTAATCTATGCATTCGTTCGAATCAGATGTAATCGAATCTCCACTCACTCACTCACTCACTCACTCACTTACCCTCCCTTATAAGTTATAACCACTAACTTACCTAGTAGCTACCTATTACTAACAATACAATGACATCAAGATATTACTCTCTCCAACCCCATCCCATCCCATCCCTTTCCCAACCAATCCGCATCCACCCTTCCTATCTCCTCTCCCTCCTCTCCAATCCTCTCCCTCCTCTCCAAAACCTTACCTACATAACTACGTAGTATTCGTATTCCACGCGATCGATACGAATGCGCCCGCCCCAAATAAACACCCATCCACCTAGCCAACTAAAGAATTAGAACAATTTCCTCCATTTGTTGCACATCTATCCACGAACCATAAACTTAGTAACCCGCGAACCTAGCTCCGTCAATACGATGTAGTCACTCGGTCCTCCGATTTATTCTCCACACACATTCTCCTCCCCTCCTAAACTACTTTTGATTTTTAAGAACGATGGTTTTCGAATATCTCTCCTTCTCCCAGTCTCGTAGTAACTAACACCCTCTCTCCTCTTTATTGCACTATATTCCTTTCCGATACATCCAAATCTATTTCCCTTTCCTGTACCTCACCATCAGTAATCAATCATCAACCATCAATCAACCATCAACCCCAGCCCAGCCACAGTAAACCTAATCAACACCAATATACACACACACCAACCTCCCTCCATCTCACCACATAACCTATGAGATGGGCACAATAACTATATCATATAAAACATACCTATAAAACATACCTATAAAACATACCTACTATAAAACATACAAAAATGGGTGAGCCTATAGCTAACTATCATAGGGGCCTACTCTCCCTAGATACGTACCCTATTCCAATCCAGATCCAAATCACCATCTCTAAAGAGTTCAGCTCAGTCCAGTTCAGTCCAGTTCAATTCAATGGGTAAGCAAAAATCTTTCTTTTCAATCTCTACCTACCTACCGACCTATCTATTTACCTACCTATGTATAAACATTAATCCAACAATCAAAAATCTTGCGTTTTAATCTCTATATTTACCTAATCCAATCCCTAATCCAATATCTCCAAACCCCATCCCAATCTCAAAAAGAACTCTCTCTTTCTTTCAACAATCTCAAAATCTTTAATAAATCCTTAAATTCCAATCAGTAAATTCAACCCTAATCCCTAATCCCTAATCCAATCCAATCCAATCCAACCCAACAGTAAAAAATCTCTAAATCTCTAAATCTCTAAATCCCTAAATCCTCAATTCCTTTATTAATCTTTATTATAATATTTATTTTTACTATTCTATTTTATTATTCTATTCGATTCGATTCGATTTCATTATTCTATTCTACTATCCTATCCTCCCATACCATAACAATGATATAATAATATATGATATACAAAGCAACACTCACACACTCACTCACACACTTATACACACACACACACACTTACCATCACGGGTTCGATACGTAGTTGTGTGGATGCCTTAGGCATACACACTCCATATAGTCGGCGCCTCTCCGCTTCCTTCTTCACTTCTTGTAGAATATCATACATCTTACCTAGTACCTATCCCTTGCACCGTGATACTTACATTCACACACACCTCCCTATATATCCATCCCCCTCCTAAACCACCTCCTTCGATCACCCCTAACCACCTCCTTCGACCCCCCCTAAGCCCATCCCTCCCCCTCCCCCT
>PQXK01000119.1:0-112201 GCA_004786245.1 Botrytis hyacinthi | reverse complement strand
GGGAGGGAGGAGTGTGTTGTTATGGTATTGAAGAGGTGGGGGGCGGGGGGGGCGTATTCACTTAATTTTCGTTGTCTTTGGTTGTTGTTTTGGGTGTTGGGAAGATTGTGGAGGGAGAGCACTAGTGTGGAGATTCTGGGTATATAAGAACTGCCTGGGTTTGTTTGAAGTGCAAGTGTATGGGCGACCTGCGTGGAGGGGAACAGGTCCAAGGATTTTGCTGGATGAGTTTTCGGGTTTTCGGATTCTGGGTTGGCTTATAGCCGGAGAAAAGGAAGAGATTCTGACTAGTAGTTGAAGTGCGGAATACTTCGGTTGATGGGGGATTAGAATTAACAAGAGAATTTTATAGCGTGTCTAATGGCAATGATAATAATAGTGGAAGTGGAAAATCGACATCTTTCAGCTGGGAATAGTTCGGATGGGGTGAGATGTACTATTTCTATTTGCAGATACTCGTACCCAGATGAACACAGAGTCGGTATAAAGATTCTCGCACTCAATAAGAGAAGACCATCTCTGCCATTGTTTCCAGTTGCATCAAGTGTATGCATGGAAAATATTCATGACAGAAGCCTGTCTTATATATGTCCTCGAGGAGGACTCTCGCCTGATGTGAATTACATACGTAGGTATCTAGATGAGGAAGAGATTCACTCAGCCTTCTGATTTCTGCTCTTCTCATTTTGGAATCATTGAGATCAATATAAAATCTCACCGTCTGCGTGATTTCATCAGTAACGCAACGCCCTACTTTCAATTCTCCCAGAAGGGGAGCCAGCAATGTACTGATTCGTCTCCGCTCCGTCACCATAAGAGCTCTTGCAAGTTTTATTCTTTTATAATGAACGGAATGGTCGCCTTCAAGCCAAGGTGTGTCATAATTGGAATGGAAATTATATGACAGTAATCGAGTCATACGAGGGGTGATGGTTTTTGGTGTTGAGAATGATAATGACAATGATTAGGACGCTCACTTTAAGTGGTTTGGATTATTTTTGGTAAGTAAGTTCATAGGTGGTGAATGATATCATACGGATTCTTAATTGACGAACCAGGATGTAAAGCTGATCTTCTCTGTGCACGTACTCCTGGATCGAACAATGAAGCTACTCTCATCCATTCATGTGGTATTTAAACTCCAGACAACATTCCAGTATATACCTGCAGATAATAATCAAGCGAATCTTTGCAGCCGCGAATAGAAATTTCAAGCACACATCATGCTATTTAGATAGATATTCACTCATTTACAGAAAATTAGATAAAATCCTCACATCATCTGGGAATATGAAGAAACATCTCGTGCTTGACCTTCGCGTATCAAAGTAGTACTAGAGCTCCGCGTGTATCACAGTAAGTTTATGGACTTTTTTGACAGAGCCTGAGAGGAGACTGGGATGTTTGGAATATGTATTGTTTAAGGTGGAGATAGATCATAGGGAATTTCTGGGGGTTGATGGGTTTTGATGTATTGATGATGAGAAAGCAGGGGTGGCAGTTGTGAAGGAGGGATAAATGACAGCGAAAACAGCTTGCGGTAAATCTGTCAATCAAGAATGGAAGGAAGTTTACGGGAATAAGAAAGTCAAATTAAACATCTCTCTAGACTTAGATGTATCTTTCCCAGTACCTTCGCGAGCAGCCCTTTTCGAAATCTCGTTTCCAAAGTGGATCTCATTACAGAGAAAACAATTCTCTTGAGATTCATTTCTTTGATACCCAGGGGTTGAAAAGGCAAGATAGATGACATATCTTGGAATATCTAGGAGTCTAAGGCCGGCTTTGGCGAGGGGTAGACTGTTGGATTAGAACGTGAATCATATTTATAAAAGGATAATGTCTAAAGAGAAAGGTATATAAATCATGAATTGAGCAAGCTACTTCTTTTCCCACACAAGCCGCGAGAAACACCTGACAGCACTACACATGTGGGTGATGCTGCAATGATATATTTCCCTACAGATCTAGTGTCATTTCGTTTTGCTTAGGTCTCCTGCAGATAGTGGTGACTATGATTAAGTTTCGAAGTTTGGATATATATGTGAATTTTGATAGCGAGATGTATCATAGCGTTTGAATAATGACAATTAAAAAAATTCCTGACAGGAATTCTTCTCTTCACTACTTGGAAGTATAAATATCAGAGGTCTATATTCAAAGATATAAATTAAAGGAGACGATTAAGATCAATGTCGAAGGGTACTTGGCTCACGGGAATAGACGTGAATACTACTCATACATAGGATTTTCGCAATAGAATTGTAGTTCTTATGCTGATTTTTCAAATTTTAAGCCACGAATACGTTTTCATATGTAAGTCTCAATAGGGAGTAGATGTACACTTAATACGTGTGTCTTTCGGTCTCCCTATTTGTATGAATAGGACATATCATCGCGCTCATCCGTCTCAATCTAGCGATACTAACCGATAATACCGCGGCATACTAGTATCAGCAAAGTCAAGGATATAAAAAGGTGATAGTAATTTGAAACTATCGCTTTCTTCCTAAGTCTAAAATGACAACCAAATCAAGCAATATCAGGTTGAGTTTATTACAACTTCTTCAATTTGCGGTTGGGAATGGCTTTATAATTTCTGATTCTTTACTTCTACCAAAATTGTAGAGTAAGTACAGAAAAGTAGCTTTTCTTAACGGACGACAAAAATCGAGAGGCAGAATGACAACAATGGTACAAATGGAAAGTGAGTACGTACACAGTCAAGTAGAAATAAACGCTGATTCCATTTATAAAGTTTGATGACACTCTTTCTTTGTGGATTATGTCAGCCAATATGTGTATATTGAATCGCAGGAGTGTATGTAGCTGGGAGTAATAGATATTGTATCTAATATTGAAGGACCTGGACAGGAGGGAGGGGACGTTATATATTCCTCCTCTCGAGAGAAAAGAGAGATAAAAACAGGAGTTCAAGTGAATTGTGATGCCTTTCTCCAGAGAGAATTCTCACTGTAACAAACTATCTATCTAAAGGTCAACAATTCACTTCCTATCCATTAGCCCCACCGTGTTGGAGGGACTGAACTGGGTAAATCAAGAACGAAGAATATATAAGACATGCTACTCCCCTATGTTTTCAATACCAGAATAAACGAGTAAACCGAAACAAAATGCACATATGGAAAAGATACCAAAGATATCTACTCATACTCATACCTATGTACGCTATGATTTTAAATCCATCAGTTTATCATCTACTTCTTCTCCAGGCACCAATTCGTGCCATAATCCCACAATCGTACAATTCTACAATCCTACAATCGACAAAACACACGCAAAAATGACAACTAAACTCGCAGATTGCGGATTCGGGATAATAGAAATCTAGTCTGTATGTACAACAACAACAACAACAACAACAACAACAACAACAACGCCAATAACAACGCCAATAACAACCAGAATAAGAATCCCACTCCGGAATAAAATCACCCCTTTCTCAGGTATAACAGAGGAAGATCTTAGATATAGACAATACCGACTGCGCTCCACAAAAGAAATTCCTATACAAAAATCGTTCGAATAACAAATAAGTTTGAATGTCCAGCTCTCCTCCTGAGTTTAAGAACTATTTATACAGACTGCATGAAGCATAAAAGATATCAAAAAGTAGTAGGAAGATTCCGTGAATGCTGTGGGTACTAAACGATACCCTCTGAGCAGGAATCGCTTCCTGAGAGGAATCCAAATAGGAAAAACGGCAAGACTATATAATTCTCTGATTTCTATTCTCTTTCTAAGAACTCAGCTCAACTCACACCTACAATCTTAAAGAGACAAGGTAAGTGAGGAGCTAGTAATCCACATCCAGTCAGCAGATCAATATCCCCACACGTCGCAGAACATTGTGATTCCTCCAGTATTCAAGTATCTAACAAGCAACTCCGTATCAACAATTCCAACTTCGATTCGCTTGAAGATGTGCTTTGCGCTGGGGATACTTATCAATACCTAGTAATGATAGTTTTTGGATTCGAGGACGATGGATCGAACTACGTATCTATCAATAAAAACGATAACAATCAACCATAACAAAATCCAAACATCTATTCACTTCCCCACTCAAGAAACTCCCAAAGCTACAGCGTAGACAATCCCGATAGAAGAAGACTACAAACAACAATACATATCACTTATGAAGATACCAACAAAACAAGGAACAATGACAATAAAAAACAAAAACAAAATTTACTTCTTCATCACCGAAACGCACTATTTCTCCTCGTTCTCCATCTTGAAATCCATCTATACAATACACATATCCATTCATAACATACCACATACCACATACCACATACCACATCCCACACCCCTCTCAGCAAAACCAAAACCAAAACCAAGCAAACTGTCGATTCATTTTTTTTAAGTTGTAAAGAGGTAGATACTCCCTTCCACACTATCATAAGAAATTCTTGACGAGCAGATAGGTATTCAGACAAGGAATCATTCGCATCTTCTTCTTTTCGGATCTTCTCTTCATATACCGATCTGTATATCAGATAAGATGTTCCATTGTTGTGAAATTCAGAACCGCTTTCTTGTATATATCTAGAACATATCTTGGGATTCTTTGAGATGTGGATGTGGATGTGGATATGGATATTTTGAGAAGTTGGGGAGGATTTAGATGGATTAGTATTGGTATAGATATTAGTCTGAGTAGATATATATTTATACTAATTTAGTACGAATCTTCCAATCTTATTGTTAAGGAATAGTAGATACCATATAATACAATACAATACAATATAAAAGAAAGAGAGAGAGGAATCTAATCTGATATCCATAGATTCTAGAAATATACTCTACTTTTCACTCTTTTCCCTCTTTTCCCTTTTAATCTCTTCTCACCCTCACCCTCACTCTCATCCTCATATACACAATCCATCCACCTATCCATCTACCCATCCATCCATCCATCTACCTACCTATATACATACCTAGTACTTACTACTTATTACTTGCTATTCAATACCTAGTACTTAGTACCTAGTACCTAATCCATCCTCCATCCCCCAGTTTTCCAAGTCCCAGCTCCCAATTCCCAACTCCCAATTCCCAAGTGAACCTGAATCAAAAGAATACAAATACAAATACAAATCTCAAAATCTCAAATCTCAAATCCCTTCTCAAGACATCTCCTTAAATCTTTTCTTCAAATCTTTTCTTTAATATCCATATATACATCTATATATATCCATATATACACATCCACACACACATTCATACACACATCCCTCCACATATTTATATACACATCCATATACATATTCACATATACATCCACACATACATCCCTTTACACATCCATATACACATCCACACACACATTCATACACACATCCCTCCACACACTTATATACACATCCATATATATATTCATATATACATCCACACACAAATCCCTTCACACATTCACACACACATCCATATATATATCCACACACACATCCCTCCACCCCAAACCCAAAACCCAAAACCCAAGCAAGTACCCCATCCATCCATCCATTCCATCCATTCCATCCATTCCATCTCCAGTACTCTCTTCCCTAAAGCGTGAGAGATTGAGATAAAAGAATATTCATTTTCCACAAACTCTCCCACCCAACCAAACCCTCTCCCTCCACCCTCCTATTTACTACATTTCACAAACAACAAACACCAAACACAAAGCCATCATCATTAGAAGAAAAAAAAATATCATAAATCTATATTTCCAAGACTAACAAGTAAAATATCAATATTTCCACTCCTCCCAAAAGACTCCTCAATTTCCATAGCCTACCCATCTTCCCTTTACCATTCCCTTCCATTTCCCTTCCATTCAAATCATATCTACTCCACCCCACTGTCCTCTTCAAATCTCAACTTTCCCTTCCTCCTTTCCTCTCTCTCCCCTCCCCTCTTCTCCCATCCCCTAAATCCCCCCCCCTCAAATCCACCAAATCCACCAAACCCTAAGAAATAAAACAAAGCGCTCCCAACATCAAATAAAACACAAACAGAGGAAACACTGCCAAGCCCACTCTATTCTTCACTACACCGCTTCCTCCCAAGATACTAATTCCCGCCGCCATACTCCACGCCACCAGGACAATGTAGATGGGGATTCGCGGGATGGGATGAAGACCGAGTGCTGAGAGGAGTGCGGCGATAACGAGAGGGAAGAGAGTATAGCCTATGATGCAGACGGATTGGGCGAAAGAACTTGAGGAGAGGATTAGCTGGTATTCAAATATGAGGCGTGAGAAAAGGGAAAAGGGGTGTAAAAGTAAGAGAACACTATAAACAAAAAAATACTCACATATTCCCACCCAACAATTTAATCTGCACCGTCACCACCGCCTCCCCCAACCAAACCATAGCAAAAACCCCACTAAAAACATTACTCATTTGATCTCCCCTCGCCCTAAAACTCAACAACAAAGACAGGCCCAAACAAAAAACCAACGGGCCCCATAGATCCCAATCTCTCAATCCCTCACTCATCGCATTCCCTTGAGTCAATCCCTCTACATCCGTTACTCTTCCAATCATCCCCCTCAATTCTTCTCTCGCTCCTTGAATGCCATTTTCTCGAAACTGCGAGTATGCGCCTCGCAAACCATGAGAATCAATCATCGAGCCCCCAAAAAGATATTTAGGATATAGCACTTCCCGCATTTTGGACCAGATAGCTGTGAGATCGCGCGAGAGGGTTTCCCACACCGATTCATCGAGGGTGTTTGTGGGAGCTCGACGATCTTCGCCTGGAATACGGGAGGTGAGATAGTTTTGGGAAGATTGCGTGGAGGATTGCGTTTGTTGGATGTTTCCGGTGAGAGGAGTGCGGGAGGTAGTGGCATTGAGGGGATCGTCGAGATCATCGAGGGTTGCTGGGTGGATTGATTAGCATATGTAGATGGATGGAGAGAACAGGAAGCGGGGAATCAATGCAGGAATATGGGAGGAGGGGAGAAATCATAGAAGTATCAATGTGTTTAATCCTCGCTCTCCAGATTTAGTATGCCATGATCGCAGGTTTGTAACCTTTACACCTTCCCTCATCCGATCACAAAGAGAATCTGCAGAGAAACATAAATCGAAATAAACATACCATCATCAGGATCAATCAAATCATCCTCTACGTGAGGTTGGTCATAATGTTGGTAAGGATTTGAAGACGAAGCCATGATTCCCACTTAGTGATTCCGTCGTATCGAAGGTATACTGGCGCTGACAATGCGAAGATATAGTAGAAGCACTGGTACAAGCAATTGCGACTCCAAGTACCGAGTAATACTTCGAACCCAAGTTCTGTGCGAACCAACTGTCCTTTCGTGAACTTAAGAAGTCGTAACCGTGGGTGAATCAACTGGAACTTGGTAGAGTAAAAGAACCGGAATTTCTAAATGTGGATGAACGAGTGTAGATTCTTCGCAGATGCTTCGTTACGGACGATAAGGTATCTAGGTTCATGAAGCTATCCAAAATTCCACGGTTTCCTTAAGCTAAACATGAGCTGCGTATTCTAGACATGGTGCTAAACTACTTATGGTTAGATCTCCCGTTTGACATATACAAGGTCCAAGCTTCCCTATCCATTCCCCAGTCCCCGTCAGTGTATTGATGTTCAGGATTTTCACTATAGATTTCGCAGTATAATCATTCATGAATACTGAATAGAAATCTCATTGTAGCATATAAAAGAGTGTATTGCTATTTGCTATTTTCCCATTTAGTTGTATTGGTAAATAAACACCAATTGAATCATAAAAGAATCATAAACATCCCCTTGCAACATCTGTATCCCAAAAAGAACGTTTAACTACCTAGGTAACTCATCATCGCAACACTTCACCAAATTCTCACTTCAAATTTTGAATTTATCCTTCCTCCTCTCCCACCTATAATCAGATCCCTTTTCGATTCAGCTCTCCATCGTCCACTGATTTGATACAAGTCTTACTGCTTTACGCAAGCTCGTCTGGCAGGTAAAGATACTAATGATGAGTACCATTACCATTACCATCATGTCCATTTCCATAACCATAACCATTATTTCCCACTCCATTTCCATTTCCATTTCCAGGAGCGGAGGTACCAGAATGTCCATTATTCTGATGAGCATATCCAGTTGGACCAACCGGTTGATAATCATGTTGAACATAACCATCTGGTCTCATTTCCCCCAACTTTCTTCTCTTTTCTCTTCTCTCATTTCTCTCCTCTCTGAAAACATGACCAAGTGAATGACCTGTTTCCTTTCTCTTTCCAAGTCTTCGAGCCCAGTCTACTTCTGCTTGATTAACAGGCGGATCCATTTCAGTTGGTCCATGAGGATTCCAAACTGGTAATGCTGGAGGTTGAGATTTGGGACCAGGGGCTCCACGTCCATAAGCTCCAATATTTCCATTGATGCCACAAAGTGCCCAAGCGAATACAGCCACTTCTCGAATACTCTTGATAGATTCTTCTTTCGATGCACCAGGTTGAAGAGCCGTAGCTTCGGGACCATGAACAAAACGATCATTTGGATCCGGTCGAACGACATGTGGCGCAATTGGATTAACACCCCATGGAGCAATAGCTTGATGATCGATACGAGAAGTAGCAGGAGCTTTGCGTAGAATAACCACCAAACCATCCGAAGTACAAGAAATGACAGCTTCCAATTGAATCCGTTGAAAGACAGGTAAAACCTGGCCAGTACTGGGATTAGCAGCAGATCTTTGACGATTGTTTCGTCGAATGTCTACTTCTCTGCCAGGTTGAGAAGTAGTTCGTGTGATCGTTGGAGAAGATGCTGAGTTGGAATTTCTACCAACTGCATCATCTTCACCTTCATCTTCACTTCCACTAATATCACTAGCATCATCAAGAGCTTGATTGAGTTCTTCGATCTCATGAGGATGACGTGGATCACGACACCAAAAGATCAGATGAGCGATAGAATCGTTTCCTTTGGCACTTTCGATAGCGGCAATAGATTCGGCCAAGCATTGTTGTTGAATGCATTCGTAAAAGCTTTTACCAACAAGGTATTCCTTGCTGATGCCAAGAACCTTTTCAATTGCTTCAGTGGAATACATAACTGTCAAACTTCGAGTGAAACGATTGAGGATCAAAGCAGCTCTTGGTTCGCGTGTAGAAGTCTCCGTCACGGGATCTCGAAATTTGAATGAAAGGT
This sequence comes from Botrytis hyacinthi, assembly GCA_004786245.1. Classification (NCBI taxonomy): domain Eukaryota; kingdom Fungi; phylum Ascomycota; class Leotiomycetes; order Helotiales; family Sclerotiniaceae; genus Botrytis; species Botrytis hyacinthi. The sequence continues at coordinate 103,008 of PQXK01000119.1, read as the reverse complement.
TTTCTAACATATGATATCTCAAATCTTTGGGAGGAGCAGTGAACCGTTTGACCAAGCTCTTGGAAGTTTCCTTTCCTAAATCATTGTTAGTAAATGTGAATTGATAGGGAGGAAGAAAAGGTCATACTGATAGCCCCACGAATTCTATCCATGTAATTCTCATGAGAATCTGCGGTATATTGACTTGTACAAGCAACCAAGACATCATGAACAACCGTGAAGACACATTCACAAGTGATCCACTCAGGTTTTCCATCCGGTTTGCTATTCTTGTGTGCGATTTTGGCATGATAAATAACAGCAGCTTTTTCCAAGTGAACACCTTGACTGGTAGCTTGACGAGCAAATGGTGTATTGTCGTTGTCCTTATCGAAATATTCGAACCAAGCTTTGCCTACAACATCCTCGGGTTCATACCCAAGAATTTCAGAGATCGACTCTGAAGCGAATAGAATGTTGGCTTGAGGAGTAAGGTCTGATCAAAAGTAAACGTTAGCCTAAATCATGAGGCATTCTTGAATCATTGGGAAAATAAATGACGCTCCGCTGGCCCTCCGGGGGCTACTGCCGTAGGGGCCGGCTAGCAGTGAAAATAAAATCTTCGAGCGTAGCGAGCAAAGGGGGTTTGGGGGCCTGCCCCCATAATGACACCTTTAATCATTCAAATACTTTTCTAGTTATTTTAGAGTGAAGAAATGGTCTGCCAGCCCTCCCTTACCCACCCTAGGTTCTGGATCTTGCTCCCTGAGGATACCAAAAACAAAGGAATATCAACAAGAAAGCTTTTTCTTGAAATTTCCCTCTCATCTCCCCTCATCATCATTGTCCACATGAAAGCGACCCCTCTTTTCCCCACAAACGTTGACTCTTTCATAAGTCATACCACTGAGGACCGTTCCCAATATCGTTTTAAAATTCAGAGAAAGAATTCACTCACTGTGAATAGTCATGAAAGTAGTCTCCATTTTGAAGAATCTGGCGTTTGTATCTCTAATAAGATGCTCAGTTCTATCGGTAGACGACGTGAATCGAAAGACTCGAAGTTGACCTTTCAACAGGTGATATGGATGAAGTGTGATGTGATGAATGGAAAATAAAAATATTGAAAAGGGGGGAACTAGGGAGGTTATATAGAAATGGAGCTAGATGTATGTGGTACTATTTTCGTATGGTGATTGGACATGGTAATTGCATTGAACTGAGGCGGTAGGATACCTAGTCTCTTGAAGGAGATCGTCGATCCAAAAGGACCAGAATAGGCTGGATTGGTTCGAGAAGAGATTCGAGGTTATGCGTCTGTCATGTGTAATGTCTGAGTGCTATCAACCCCGCGAAGCCATTTGATGGAAATCCCTAATTCCGTTCCCGAAATGCAGTACCACTGACTGTTGCGTACTCCAAACTGACCACTTTGATGGCCACTTTTGAATTGACGAATATAATTGGATGGTTCCGGGTGAACAAACGAATAGAGGGCCTTTCTCCGTCTATGATGATAATGGACCCTGGAGGTGGTAGTGCCCTGTTCCCAGGATTCAATTGATCGACAAGGTACGAATATGCAGACTTTTTTTTTTCCCAGGAAGGACTGTGTGCGTGTGTGCTAGGTATCTTTGCCGCTGTCCCGCTGTCACAAGGGTTGCCGTCTAATACAGTATGCATGTATGTATGTATGTATGTATGTATGTTCGGGACTGGGAAATAGAGAATAATTATGAAATGGAAAGAGTTTGAGTGACCAGCCACTGTTACAACTTTCAAGAAAGCCAGGCCAACGCTGTGTTCCGAAGTTTGTTCTTATAAGAGGTTTCTGGGGGGTTTATAAAAGATGCTATGCCGTGTAGGGCGTTTAGTGTAATGATGTCGTATGCATAATGAAAAGGATGGAAAATGATGGAATAATTAGGACTTTTGCTTTTTTTGTTTCAAATCTTGATGAATGCCACCCAGTCGATAGGTAGTCCGTCGTGATAGAATTGTGTTTTGGATGATGATGGCTCTCTTGTGAGTTGTAAGTTGTAAGTTGTAAGTTGTAACGTGTTTGTGTAAAAGTTTAGGAATTTCTTAATTTCTTTAATTTCTTGTAGTTATAGGGAAAAACTCCCCAACGCTAAAAGCGGCTGCTATAAACATCATTTTAGTGTTTCTTAGTATGGAACCTTGCAAAACTCCCTGCGTCGAATCCCTCAATTTGGTGATTTCTGAAGATATAATTGGTTTCTTTCCATTTTCAGGGTCGATGATGTTCCAAGGGGATGATACTCAATTCATGCCAGCATATAGACCACCCACCTAATAAGTACCTGGCCTGGCTCGAGCCTGGGTATGTACGAAGTAGGTATTCGAGTCGAACTTTGGATGAATGTACAGAGGCGCGAGAGAGCCAAGATCTTACTTCCTACCTAGCCATATATGATTTATTGATATCTATCTTTCCCTTGTCCATTTGATCACTTCAGCTCGATTGTGATGATTATCTATACTCTTTCCGTGGACTTGTTACCATATTTGATATCTCCAATCCAATTCAGATACTCGGCCTCCACGGCAATGGCCCCCGGAGGGTCAGCGGAGCGTCGGTTGATTACTGATCTAGATAGAAAGATATTCTAGACCATGTTACTCCATACCATACACTTCTTACTGCGGTCCAGGGCTCCAGCCTCGAAAAGTGCTTGGTTATGACCAGGTTCGAGAGGATAAATACTATCTACAAGGTACTGGGTATTTTATATATCTATTGTAGTTATCTCTATTGGTTAAATTGGCCCAAGAAATTTGAGGAATCTCTGCAGGATCCCCGTTGAAAAGGGCTGTCTTTGGGAAAGTCAATTCATTCTCTTTGGCTCTCCACACATTGAAAAAGCCAGACGTTTCTCAGCTTTGTCTCTGCCTCATTTGCATAATGCAAGCATGTCGGATAATTCATTCTTTCCCCGTGTGGTCACTTGCTGCATGATTAATGCATTCTACAAGATATCAGGATGGAATATATTAAGGGGCGCTGGCGAAGGAGAGTAGGTACATGACAAGACAGCTTACGGGAACCATCAAGTAACACCCGCTATGCAATGACACATATCACTAAGAGAATGATGAGCATGAAATCAAGAGGAATTGGTATAAGTTCTACGGTAAGTTATATGGGTGGACTCTCAGTTACGGGATAAGGAAGATGGAAAAACGGAGATATTCGGGAGGCACAGAAAGGATGAGAGTACATACCTAGGTATAGACGAGCACAAGTAAGATCCCTACTACTACCCAGCTGCGTACACAGTGAAATAGGAAAACTTCGACTCAACTTCTTTTTGCCTTCCTTCTCTTTCCTTTCTTTCTTTCTTTCTTTCTTTCTTTCTTTCGTGTTCGTATTATTGAATTGCTTGTCACATGGAATGATATCATGAAGGCAAAATGTCTTGGAGAATTTTAGCTTTGACGAATAGCTATGTAACGTTAATAAGTGGTGGTTGTGGTCTTAGCAAAAGCAATACTGAATCAGGACCGGTAAAGTACTCACTTCGGAAGCTTTGGTAGTAGTGATGGAGGGTTTTGATGAAACATTTCAGCAGCTTGCGTAACGTAATGTAAGAGTTTGAAATATGGTAAACGATAGAAATGGGTAGATAGATAGCTAAGGAGTATCTAGGTAGTAGATAGTCGATACGTAGATATGTAGGTAGATGAATAGAGAATAGATAGATGAATAGATAGATGAATAGATAGATGAATAGATAGATGAATAGATAGATGAATAGATAGATGAATAGATAGATGAATAGATAGATAAATAGATAGATACACCAATAGTTCTATTATTCCTCGAATCAAAAATGAAGCCAAACGAAGATTTCAACTTATAAATACCTAGGTGTGTGGCTGTAACCCATGATTGGACAACCCCTTAAGTTGATTTACGTTTCTATAATTATCATGTCTTGATTACCTACCTAGGTATATAATATATTATTCATTATACCCAAGCTCTGTTGTAATTTGTTGCTTGTCTATATCATTCCTTATTATACTTGTTACATATTACACTAACCCAAAAGGAATTCTCACCCAAGCTTCTACCACTCACTTCCCTCACAACCCTTCCCGCCGCCTCAACCACCGCTACGAATGCCACTACCACCACCTACCACCACCTACCATCACCACCCACCACCACCTACAACAACAACACCCACCAAAACTCTCCGGATCATTCATTGAACCCTTCAATTTCGTTACTCACTACCTACCTACTTACTTAATCAACACGGTATCTGAATACTCAGATACCCAGATACCCCCACGATAATTCAAATAGAAGAAGGATCAAAGATAAGAAACATACTTCGGAACTTGAATCCATAGTTAACCTTATGGCATAACTGATAATCAAGTCTGGAAAGCAAAGACGCGATAACTTTAATCTTGACACTCAATCAAATTCAACCACATATTGGAAAGAGGTAAGCAAAGTCAATGCTGATATCCAACAATAATCTTCCGCTGCACTATGCCTTGGATTGATATTCCATTCTCAAAGCGTTGAACATCTACATACCTACATACCTGCATACCTGCATACCTACCTAGACAAACCTCTTCCGTAAATTCGGTAGGTTGAGACGTTCTCAAAAGTTACACAATCAATATGTGTGCAAGGCGTATTATACTTTTCTTTTGGTTTTTTCCTTGACCGAATGAATTATAACGGGCTGGAATGATTACCCGTGAACGCCTTTGGAACATTCGAACCCGTCTGTATTCTCAAAACATGGCTAGTTTGGTGAAACGAAACACCACCAAACACCAAACAATAAATATCCATCCCCATAATCACGTGGACTAATAATTTTCACTACTCCAGATTCAACTCAAATCTCGATGAAAACTTCTCTCAACCCCGTTCTCAGAATCCATTACTGCAAGTCGGTGGGAACAACTTCTTGGTCGGGACATTGATTGACAGCAAGTGCATCCGTTTGATCTCATCTCGGGTTCCATTTTCATACTCAAAGAAGACATCGGTCCGTATTTGGAATCAAGTACTACAGAATCGAGATCAAGATCATTTTTGTAGTATCAACTCCGAGACTTGGAGCCCTCCGACATTGCGTCCTGCAACGCCTATCACATTTCAACCCGCATTGAACTCCATTCAAAATCTCCTAATAGCCAATCAAGTACCTATTTACTCTGACTCAATCTGCAATCATGAGCTGGAAACATGGACATGGTGAGTGGGAGTTGCCGAAATTAAAAGAGGCTCATCAATTTACGGTAAGTTCGTACATCTCCAAATATGCAACTACGGGTGTTTCTTGAAGCATGTCGGTGAGAATTTGAAGTGCTTCCAGCAACATTTTCTTCAACGCGCAACAAGGAAGATTCCTGGGTGAGTGGAAGCAACCCAATATCTAACTGGATATATCATTCTTTAGAGTCTTCCTACCGGTATGTGATTACCCGTTTCGGTATCTCCTCATACCTAATCATGGCCTGACAAGTTTCAGAAAAACGGAAAAATGCTCCAACAGTCGAAAACAATGAATTTTGGACAGTCAAATTCTATCCATACACTAAACCTGGTGTCGATCCCATGTATGCTGTGGTAGGTGGGAGACATGTAGGTTTTTCCTCTCCCTTTGATTATTATAATTACATTACTAAATTGACCGTAGATTTTGATATGTAGACCTCCTACTGATAAAAAAGGAATCGAGATTGTACGATTAATTATCGACGAGGAGGTAAGTAGTTGATTTAAATAACCATTCTGGTTGATCATTGATACGAGATCCTTAGCCAGATACAGAGCATTACGCATGTTGTTGGACAAAAGATTTAGCGAAGCCTCTCCTTTGTGTAGCAGGACTCAATGCCAAAATCAAGATTTGGGATGTACTCTCGGGCAAACTTATTAGGGTGAGTGACATTGGTACATCTTCGTGTACCAGATACTAATTATTATTATTATTATTATTATTAGGTACTTGTAGGACATGGAGGAGTATGATTACCAAGTCTTCATAAAGTAGAATTGTAAAGACTGATCAGTGATAGGCAATCAATGAATTGATAATCTCTCCATCTGACCCTCATATATTAGCATCTTGTTCTAAAGATACCACAATTCGAATCTGGAGTTTAGATCAAAACAACGAGGAACATCCTTGTGCGGCGATATTATCAGGTGGCCATAGAACAACCATTTTAACAATCGTACGTGTATATCATTCATAAAATCATCTCAAATCACTAATTCACAAAAGGCTTTTCATCGTTCTGGTCGATATTTATTGTCCGGTGGCGAAGATTACATGATATGTCTTGTTAGTATTCATATTTTGGGGAGAAAACAATGATTTTTAACATGATGTAGTGGACATTACCTATCTTTCCAGATGAAAATACTGCAACAAATAAAGCAACAGAAATTCAATTTCCACATTTCTCGACATCTGAAATTCATACTAGTGCAGTCGATTGGTAGTTCCTCATATCTCCAGCATCACCATATTCAATTTCTCCCTTCCCCTTCCTTACCTCAGGGCACAATTGAGAATCTTTACTGACATTCTCCTCCCAAGCGTTCAATTTCACGATGATTCTATTCTCTCTCGGTCAGCATGTGAGGACTGTATAGTACTTTGGGATATCACAGGATTTGATTCTGAAGGCCGACCTCCAAGTCAAGATGAAGCACCAACTCAACATGAGGCTGCAAATGGAAGTGGAACTTTAACATGTTTTACGGATCCGACAAAGAACGATCCTTATGTTAGATTGATTGAGTATGTATTATTTTCCCTTCTTCTTGTTTCTTATTTTTTTGTGTTTCCCTTCCGATAGAAGACTTGTGGTTTTGTTTCAATCCGGTGGCATTCTGTTCAATGCATGATGAGCAGAAGTAATCTCCCTTTCCACTCCGATCTCAATTTACTATGGTATTAGTAGCAATCTTATGCTGCTGGTCTTGTTCTTGGCATATTATGGGGGCAAGCCCCCAAACCCCCTCAGCTCGCTACGCTCGAAGTCTTGAGTGTCAAAGCTACGCTGATCGTTTGGAGGCTCCCCACGTGTATGGCGTGGTACACATCCTTGGATCGTCCCTCTGGTTCTCTAACAGGTAGGGTATTATTCTAGTGTTCGGATGGACACGGTTATTTATCACTGAAAAGAACATGTTCTCTCTGAATAGTCTGCCTCCACGGCAGTGGCCCCCGGAGGGCCAGCGGAGCGTCATCCAAGGGAATGCATGCTCCCTTAGATTTACATCGTTCCATTTGTATCTTTATCGTCATACTTATATTTTCAATTTCGCCAATTCTGAACTAATTTCGACCAGATTTTCCACTCCAGGAACAGAAACTGCTTGGATTCGCTTCTCGCTTTTTGAAGGCATTCCACTTTCAAATCAATCTTCATCCATCGTCCCCGATCAAAATTTGGATCCAAACACTGGCCTTCCTCAAATATCTCATTCCATACTCGCAATCCCTGCTCTTGGATCCAAAGTTTACTTTTGGGATCTCAATCGTCTAGTCGCTTATAACCAATACTTACGCTCTTTACCTCCGCACTTTACCTCTAAACATGAACCTGAATCCCAAGGACCTTCCTCCTCATCAAATTCAGGCCTAACATCTGGTCAGCAAACACCCACTTCCGAAGAACAACTCCAAAGTAAAATGAAACGTCCGGCATTCCTAACCCCCTTCCGTACCAGAGGTAAAAGAGGAGGAGGCTTCAAAAGCGTCACAGATAGAGTACGAGACGCGAGTCCCGCAAGCTCCACCACCACCGCAACAAGCGGCTCGGGCCCATCTTCACATTCAAATATCGCCTCTCACCCTTCTCTCAACGGATTGAAATTAGACGGTGTAGCTGAAGCCGCACGCATCGTGGTGGAAAAAATCCCCACAACCAGAATGGATATTAAATTGTGGAATCAGAAATACGATATTCGTCAAGCCTATCCGTTGAAGAGGTTGCTGCCTCATAAGGTGGAGACGGTGTCTGGCTGGAGTTTTATGGGCAGAGGTTGTGCGTGGAGTAGAGGGGGGGAGTGGTGTGTCGTTGCTGGGGGGGAGGGCGTCGTGGGTGTGTTGGGGAGGTGGGGTGCGGGGGAGAAGTGAGGGGGATGGGTATGGGATGAGATGGGGCATTGGATTTGTATTTGTAGATCTGAAAATGCAGATTTGATTGATATCTTACTTTATTTCGTTCTGTCTATAGATCCTATGCTCTTCTCATACATACATACATACATACCCCCCACCCCAAAAGAGAAAAGCGATGAGAGATGAACACCATACCTACCTACCTAGGTATTTTATCATCTCGAATATAGGTATACAGGAATACATGTATATACAAATTCATGATGCGAGAGTCCATATCAAATAGCAATCGAGTAATTTTATAGATAGCGTGGAGGAGAAGTGAGATTTCAAGAGGTATAGGTATGTTTAGGATGAATAATAATGGATGAGAGAATCGCATACAATTTCACGGGTGGTATGGGAAGAAGAAAAAAAACTCAAAATTGAGGATATTATTGATTTTTTTGATACAAGGTGACTAAACAGTTTATGCATAAAATTCCGAAAGAGAAAAATCCGAAGCTCTTCGAATATTGCATTTATTTCAAAATGGTTCTGACAAAGGGAAATTCCATGGTACTCCTACACTCCGATAAGATACTAGACGATTTTCTATGCTCCGGGTTGAGGAGCGAGAAGCACGGGATAATTGAGTTCGAGAGATGCTTTGGGATTACCCTTCAAAGGGACGAAGTCGACGATGAGTGAATCTTTCACGGCAAAGACAGAGTCGTTTTGAAGATATTCGTCTTTGGAGTTGAAGATTTGGGTTGTGAGAGGTTTGTAATTTTCGTGTTGGACCTGTAAAGTGTATGTTAGTCGAGTGACATATTAATTTTCAAGGTGGGAGCGGACACTTACAATTAAATGGATATGTGCAGGTCGGAATGGATGTCTGTCTAATAATTGTAGGATTTTACCAGCAGGACCTTGGAATTATTAGCTTTGCCCTCTTCAAAACGATAAATGACATACCGTCGAATGGAACAGGATATGGAGTTGGCTTCAAGCAATAAAATCCATAATGTCCATTCTCGTCAGTCTTAAACTTTCCTCTCAAGTTATGTTCCGCTTGTTCGTCGTCTTGTTGTTCATATAATCCGTTTGTTGATGCTTGCCATGCATCTACAGTAGCTCCAACTATAGGCTTTTTGGTCTTATGATCTGTGACTGTTCCATGCATATATACTATCTCTCCATCATCCACTGCCGTTTGAATAATCGAAGATTCGTTTTCTAAGACTGGAGCATCGTGTCGGAAGAATGGTCCAAGAATCGCACTTGCGGTGGGAGCATCAACTGCATCCGCAGCTTTTTTGAATGTAATTTCGTCCACGAGTCTGTAGAGTTTATATGTTAGAGATACAGAGCAATACTTGTGGGAGGATGAAAGCATACGATTCTAAGCCAATGACGTCGCAAACTAATTGTCCCTCGTTTCTCTTATGGTCGCTCATCTTTCCGGCTTCATTCAGAAGCTCAACTCCCAACATCCACTCATCAACTGTAAGTTCGACTTCTCGCGCAAAGTCGTGAACGTGTTTGATGAGACAACTCATTACTTCTCTCATGCGAGGACTAGTCTTGGGTCCCATTGCCTCAATGACATTTTGTGTGAAGTTTGGATCGAATTTATGTGAGGCAGTGCCATTGATATTTGCTGTTGCGTTGGCCATTTTGGATATATGGGTAGGAATGAGTGAGAGTGAGAGAAAGAAGAAATGATAACGATATATCGATCAGTTCACGAAATCAACTGTTGGACGACATTGGAATATATATCCGTCGGAAGGGTACTGCACTTCCGACGGATCATGGCGGCTTGGGATCAATTGTCCAGGAAAAGCACAACTTCTCGGTCCACATAACGCGCAATATTTCTAATGGCTTACAATTGATGAGACAATCAGACCTACATGTTACAATTGTCAAGTCTTGGACCCCGCAACACCCCACAGTATCAATGGATTTTCGGTGTCGACGGAATGAATCAGTAGATGAAGCTTGGGATGTGAAGGGGAACTTAGGTAAGGTACCTTGGTGGGGTCCGGAGATAAGTGACTGGAGCCAATCGGAAGCTTGGAATTTGTGAGCTAACTAGGAAGGGGATTCTTGGAAATCTCGTTACCTCCCCGATGATGAAACCCCCACAATGATTCATGTACCGGTTGTGAGCTTTGACAGAGAGACGCTTCAATTCCACAATCCGCATTATCCACGGTATGGAGAGGAGAGTTACAGGTATGAACCAGAGGAGATATTCATCAATGTTTTGTCGATGCGATACAAATCATTCTTCCAAGCCTTGGGTAGGACAACAGGTAATTGAAAACAGCAAGGCCAGGGTTATACATACATCTCTCTGCGCAATGGCAATGCCACTTCCTTCTCTGGCCAGTAACGACTTCCCTTTCAAATACAAGTAAGCCGGGGCTTTATTGTCATCTGCATCACCAGGATCGCAAAGAATACTACCCTTCGTACGCCATTTATGGTCATCACATGCAACCCCGCATCAAGCTGGAGTTGAAAGAAAAGCGTCAAGTTAAACTATCATGGCAATCCCGTGAATCATTAATTACTTCCCTTTCTGATACTTCAGTTGACCAAAGGTTTAAGCTTCTTTGCGATATATCTTTCTTCACTATACTTCTATATTTTCGGCCTGTGAGACTTTCTATTTCCGAGGCGATTAACAAAGATCTACGCGGGTATACAAAACAATGGATTTGACTCGGGAAACCTTCTCGAAAGTGGATGTTCTCATCATTGGAGCTGGTCCCGCTGGCCTTATGGCAGCAACATGGATGGCTCGTTGTGGAATCAATGCTCGAATCATTGACAAGAGAGGCACCAAAATCTTTACCGGGTATGGATTATCGAAGAGTCCCAAGATTCAACAAACCCATAGACTAACATGAGTTTGTTCCAGTCAAGCTGATGGACTCCAATGTCGTACCTTGGAAATGCTTGATTCGTTTGGCTTTGCAGATAGAGTATGGAAGGAAAGCAATCATATGCTTGAGATTTGTCTCTGGAATCCAGACTCCGCAGGAAGGTTGAGAAGATCGGATAGAATACCAGATACTATTCCTGGTATTAGTCGGTTTCAACAGGTTGTTTTGCATCAAGGTACGTACAATGGATTATTTCATGGCAGCAACAAGTAAACTAATATAAATGTCTCTTTAAGGTCGTATAGAACAATTCTTTCTCGATTCTCTCGAAGAACATAGTAACATCAAAGTTGAACGTGGGATATTTCCATACACGCTAGCATTTGACGAAACAAAAGCGGAAGATCCAAATGAATATCCTATTGAAGTCGTTTTACAACATCTTACCGATGATCAAGTTAACCCCAGGCAGAGCCAAGCAACAATAGATGGAGCAGCAACTTCCGATGGTCTCTTTCGAAGTAACATAGCTGCCGATGATGATACCGATGAAGTTTTGAGTGACGCACATGAGAATGAACTAACAGTGATAAATGAGACAGTCAAAGCAAAATATCTAATAGGATGTGATGGTGCACATTCTTGGACACGAAGACAATTAGGAATTCAACTCGAAGGTGAACAAACCGATCTTATTTGGGGTGTACTTGATATTATTCCCATCACAAACTTTCCAGATATTCGAATGAGATGTGCAATTCATTCTTCGAAATCAGGTAGTATGATGGTGATTCCAAGAGAAAATAAGCTAGTCAGACTCTACATACAGATCACTACAACAGAAATTGGATCAGAGATAGATCGATGGTCCATCAATCCCAAAATGATCTTGGATTCTGCTCAAAGAATAATGGCACCTTACAAAATAGATTACGAACACTGTGATTGGTGGACAGCTTATCAAATTGGCCAGCGAGTTGCCTCGAAATTTTCTCAATACGATCGTATATTCCTGGCTGGCGATGCAGTACACACCCATTCCCCTAAAGCTGGACAAGGAATGAATGTTAGTATGCAGGATACATTCAACTTGGGATGGAAAATAGCTGCTGTTCTTAATGGAACTGCTAGTCGATCCATCTTGAAAACGTACGAATCTGAACGCCGCGCTGTTGCTCAAGAACTGATCACCTTTGACCATAAATTTTCTCGATTGTTTTCCGGTCGTCCAGCAAAAGATATTATGGATGAAGAGGGTATCAGTATGGAAGAATTCAAAGAGGCTTTCGAAAAGGGGAATTTATTTGCTAGTGGTGTATCTGTCAATTACGGCGCTAGTATCATTGTTGCCAAAGAAGATGATGCTGCAGCGCAAGGTTATGAGATCGGAGCCGCCCAGAACATTAACGCGATAGTTATAGGAAAACAACACCTGGCCACTAATATCAAAATCGGGATGCGAATGCCCAGTTTCAAAGTCCTCAATCAATCAGATGCGAGACCTTGGCATTTTCAAGAGCTCTTGAAAAGTGATGGACGTTGGAGAATTGTAGTTTTCGCTGGAGATATATCAAACAAGATCCAAATGCTTCGAATCCAAAATCTAAGTGGAGGATTAAAAACTCTCGCGGCGAAATATTTCTTAGGAACTAACGAAAGTGACCCGGCAATCGAAATCTTGATGATCCATAGCGCACCGCGAATACAAATCGAACTTCTAGATCTCCCGGAGATCTTCCATCCTTTGAGTAGCAGGGATGGTTATGATTATGACAAAGTCTACGTGGATGACATTTCGTATCATGAAGGGTATGGAAAGGCGTATGAAGGGTATGGAGTGGATAAAAAGAGGGGTTGTTTGGTGCTGGTGAGACCGGATCAGTATATTAGTTGGATTGGAGGGTTGGAGGATGAAGGTGAGATTGAGAGTTTTTTTGAGAGGTTTATGGTGAAGAATATGCGATGGTTCACAAAATTGAGAGAGGATTTGGAAAGGAACTTAATTTGATGGGTGGGGGTGTTGGGATTGGGGTTGAGATGTAGCGGTTTGTGGGGCATGGGTTGTGAGTTATGGGACAGTTGGCATTCGATGAGGATGTATATTTATCTTGTAACTTGTCAGATAAAATAGAACTAGAGGAAAGCTTCGAGATCAAAAAATCACCTTTGAGTAGGTAGAATGCATATGTACGCTCGTGTGAAGAGTGCTAAACGTATGCCAGGAATTCAATTTCAAGGCGGGAGTTCAAGCCGGAAATGAAGATTTCAAAGGGAGAAGGCAGAAACCTTGGAAATCCATGGTGGAGTGGAAATCAACTGTTCCGAGAGTATAGTATCAGGTAAAAACAGCGAGATCGCTGCGTTGTTAGATATATATGCAACAAAAAGATAAAAAATTGGATGTGGACCAATAGCAGAGAGAGGTGAGGGAGGTGAGGGAGGAGGGAATTTGGTGGGGAGTGGGGAGTGGGGAGTGGGGAGTTTTGTTGCATATCTATCTGTGGATTTGAAGGGGGGAAGGGTGAGGGGTTTGGCTTGGAAATCGTGGAGATCGTGGGGATTGCTGGAATGGCTGGAATGGCTGGAAGTGGCCTGGGTTTCTGCGGAAGTGGAGAAAGGGAGAGGGGGAGAGGGGGAGAGGGGTGGATCTCCTTGGAAATCCTTGGAGAAGATTGTGTTGGTTTCAAGGCGTGTGTCGTTGGAATTGGCGTGGGTGTGGTGGTTTTCTGGCTTGACGTTGTTGGCATCAGCCTGGACCCTGCCGAGAGAGGCGAAAATTAGAGGAATTTGTAAAGATAGCAAAGATCTTGTTGAATTCAACCTATATATAGCTGTTTTTGCCTGGGATTAGAACCGGGTGGAATGACCGTGGGTATCGCTAATTTCTGCCTGGGTTCCGCTGAAATTAGCGACAAATAGGAGAAAGGTAGTGGGTCTCCTTGGAAATAAAGGAGATCACTTTGAATTCAAGCTATGTATAGCTGTTCTCTGACTGTATATCGCCGAGAATGCCTGGGTCCGGCTGAAACCAATGGGAAGAAGGATTCTTAGAAACGGCTGAGATATCGCTAAAATCAAGGTGTGTGTCGCGGTTTCCGCCTGGGTCTCGCTGAAAGATGCCGCAGCGGGAGTGGATCTCGGTGAAGTCAACCTGTACGTGGCTGTTTTTGTCTAGGGCCGTTGGAATGGGCGTGGGTCTGGATATCGCTGTTTTGCCAGGGTTGTAGGGGGGATATTAATGATGATGTTAATATTGATATTGAGGTTCAGCTCGATGATTGTCAAAAATAGTAGAGGATATCCAGAGCCAGTACAGTAGTTTGTGCATTTCTGCATTTCTGCATTTCTGCGGATTTGCGGATTTGCGGACTTGTGGGGAAGGGTTGGAGTAGGGACTGAGATAGTGTTGGCTTTTATGAGAGAGGTGGTGTGGTGTGAATCTTATTGTTAGTGGGTAAGAGTCTTGGGTATTCCTGTTACGAGGGAGTTGTTGCTGTTGATATCATTATTGTCGTTGCTGTTTCCGTTAAAACCCGATCATCATAAATGGTGGTATACACACTTATTAAACTACAAGACTTGACAACTCGTCGAATTTAAATTGACTAATTTTTTCCAATTCTGCTAATCAGCGGCACCTCCAACTGAAGGAATCACATGGAAATCTATCTGTGTTCAATTGTTGCGGGTATAGATTCTTTTCTCGAGGAGGGGCTGTGATTTATATGCTCATGATGATTTTGTATCCTCTGGCTCACTTGTACTTAGGCAGATACCTATTTTCCTCTTCCCCCAATTACTAGTGGTATGCATCATGTAATTATTGGATGCTTCACCATGATATCTATGTAGGTAGTAGATAGAGTATGGAGAACGCACCAGACCGTACAATATTCACTCATTTATCCCGGTACGTAATCTTCCATCCGGACCTCCCGCCAGAATTCTACAATGACAATAGGTATTTATAAGACTCAAACCCATAACCAAAAAGCACAACAATTTGCTGCTCAGTTGGAATTCTCTGCAAGGTGATACCTTGATTCTTCCCAGAGTCTTGAGATGAGACGAAGATTCAACCTTGCTATGGGGATAAGGTAAATATCTAGGTGCGTAGGGGAGTTTTCGTTTCGTTTTCTTTTGTGAAGAACACTGACGGAGGGGAGGGAGGGCAAACAATAACAGCATAAACGGCATAGATAATATCAATGATGTATTTTCATCAAAATTAAAATTGCAGCAACATTATTCATACACCCGCTGTCATCAAATCTTACCACCACAAAAGCATTTACACTACTAGGTACCTATACACCTACAAAATCACCCAAAACCCCTGTCAATTTCCATGTCTCTCCTCCTCGGAGAGATGACTGAGCTTTACATCGCTCCGCTATATCCTTGCGATCCTGTCATCTTTGGCATTTTCAATACATGTAAAGAAAAGGAAAATAAATTGAATAGTAGAGGACAGGGGCTTTATACTCCCCTCTGATCTTTCCGTTCTCGCTACCTGCGTTATGATTCACTTGTCCTCCTGTTGAGTGCCTATGAAGAAGATGCTAGATTTTATATCGAAAATCACAGAGGAACCTGAGATGTATGATTAACTCTCGCCAATATACAATAAATTCCTTTCCTCTTCTCTCCTATGATACTCCGCAGCGGATAGATTCTTGAGTGAGTGGGTTTGATTTTGGAGAAATGTTTTCTTGTAGATACCTAGATATATGCGTGCCGTATAAATCCATTCAATATCCCACTCCTTCAATCCTCTCAATATATCATTAAATTATAACATTATCCCATAACAACATATCCCACACCCCCCAAACCATCCTCAACAATACCAAAACATTCAGTTCTCAGCCCTGAATCCTCATTCCTTAATATTAAGATTAACATAAAAATTCACTCCACAATACATCTTCTTACAATCTAATTGAAAACTTCAATAAATAATCTCATCTATTACCTCATTCTTTATTTCTTCTCGAGACATGAAGTTGTGAGCTCGAGAAATTCTGGGAAAGAATTTGGAAGTTTGGTTGAGGTCGTTGTGTGGATTGATGGGATGGGATGTGTAATGGAATGAGAGTGATATGATATATATGGTATAGTATACTGTAATAGATATTGGATGATGAGATGAGAGATAAGATGAGATAGATTCAATACCAATAATTCAAATGATGAATCTTATATTGATAGGATACAACACAGAACAATCAAAAATCAGATAGAATATTACAGGTAATGAATTCGAGTTTCTGCTATGGGAAGCTTACGAACGGGGTTTTAAAGTTCGTATCTTTTGAGTGTGTTGATTCTGTTGATGTGATAAAATTTGGGGTGGGAAGGTCTGTTTAAAAAGTTGTTGGGATATGGACGGATGAATCGATGAGGGGTATGATACTGTGATTCGAGCATTTGAGACGATAAGATGTGTAATAAATTGTTCGAAAGAAATAAGGGTTGGGATAGCTTGCACAGGATCATCATTAACAGCAGAAAAATAATTATAAAGAAAATTGGTTCACTCCTTTGCTTGCTAGCTCCTCAACATCGATGTGCAATCAAGAACCAGGTTGAGAAAGAACTCAGACCAGTGATAATAAAACAGAACAGAATAACAACTTCGTCATCTGAAAAAGAAAATGACTTCCCACTCAAAAATTGAACAGTCATATAGAATAATAGATAAATTGACCTCAACAACACCAAAAGCTATCATCCCTAGAAGACTCCAAAGCGACCTTTCATAACCCAGACACCTAACCTAACTGGATATCACTTTTGCCATTTAATTCTTATAACTTCCTTTGAAAACTTTCAAGAAATCATTCTCTCCATCACCCTCGTTCCATCTCACAAGTGGTTTCAATCCCGCGAATTTCCAAACCCCGTTGACCTTTCTATAGTAATGTTCATTGGTGGCATGACTATGGCCCTTCAACTTGATCTCCCTCAAACTCGCATCTTTATACACTTGATGACCAGCTCTTAATTGATGATGACCAATAACATAATCGTCTGAGATTTTTTCCCAGCGGCTAGCACCGAGAAGATGTTGGGTCTTGACGCAAGGATCGCCGAGGAAATCGTCATCGGTTACCATGGCCATGAATTGGTGGGCGGGCATGGCATCCCAGCGGGCTTTGCCAATGGTGGTGTAGTCTACGAGGAGCTCGGGTGCGATGATGGATTCGAGTCTTCTCCAGTCCTGTGGGTGTGTTAGGAGGTGTGAGGGATTAGGTGGGAGAGAAGTTTGGGGTTGAGTTACCTTTGCATCGTAGCTGTCACCCCAATCGAAGACTAATGCTGTGAGGTCGAGGTAATCTATATCTTATCAGCATTGTTCCTTATCAATTTATTGTCTGAAGACAAAGTATAAAATGCTTACCCTCGAATGAAATTCTGCCTTGAGCCATATTGATTGAGGATGTGTTGTTTGTGTAGGTAGAAATCGATGTAAATATGAAGGCGAGTGTGAATGGAATGTCAAAAGAAAAATCGAAAGAACAACGACGACTTCCACATCATATATGTACACTGCTAGAGCTAACGACCCAAGCATGAGCTATCTTGAGCTTGAGCTTGAGCTTGAGCTTGAGCTTCGCGCCGCTTCGATTCCTCGCGGCCTCGCTCTTTGGTGAAATTCCTGAGCCCGAGCCCGGCTGCTTGTACAACCTCCGGGACGAATATGCACGCCATGACCCCCGGTACCTTTTTTCTAATGGATATAATAAACATTATCCTAGTAATAGTGTGGAGAATGCTGTCAATACCGAATATTGTTCGGACTTCCTCCAGTTTTTGGACGGATCTGAAACAACTAAAGCGAACTGTAGAGGAATTTGTTGTTTCTCATCGCATCGCAACAATGGTTGGAGCTCCGTAAGCCAAGGCTGGGATGATGATGATGAAGTTGATGACGATGAGATTAGTCCGGACTTTACTAGGATCGTGTTACTGCATGTTGTGTTCTGGCTGCATCTCGCAATCGCTCTTGATCTTGTTTCATGGTGAATGGCTACTATTCTGCTGTTAGATCTGTCAAACTGAATCATGAAGTTATCAATGTCGATCTAAAGACAAGGGTTCAGGTGGGGAGTGACCTCAATGTGGGGGTGTTTCAACCCTAAAGATAGTAGTCAATAGCCTAGCCAAAGCGGCCCTCACTCAATGCATGTAATAGTATCGCCCAACAACTTTGACAATTTCTCGTATTAATTGGGAAATATTTCCCGTTCACCAAACTCAATGGGAATTAGATCAGATGATTAAAACCCTGAAAGTAGAATAGAACTTCTCGAGGAAGAAAGGATCCAGTCTCCATGCATCATATGATTGGTAGATGATCAGACCTTCAGCTTGCAAAGCCTTCGCTTACCTGGCTACCCTAGTGAGTGAGCGGACTACACTTGATCCTACTACCAAAATCCGTGCATTGCCGTGCGGAGAATTGTTGAAACATATTATCAACAATTGTCATGAATATAAATTGGGGAATTTGTAAATTGTAGGGTTATGACTGTTTGGAGTTCGCGAGTTATTGGGCCCTGCCTTTCGTTGATACCTTATCGGGTAATAGTGATGATCTGTAATTCGTACTTTTCTTATTCTCATCAGCGATTCATCGCATCGGAATTGCATGGGTGTCAGAATACACAAGAATTCCAAACTGCACGAGCACTGCCTATGGATAGAATGGAAGCCTCTAAAGCCTCGCCGCGTTCTCATGTACGCCCGAAGACCGAGAGGTCCGAGGAGCTGTCGTGGCCGGGTTTGTCCAGTAATATAAGATGTTCGTTGCCCAGTTCAATATGCAACTTCATTTATCGTTCCACGCTTTATATTGCTGTATAATCTTTCTTGCACCTTTTGTACTTTCATATCATATACCCGTTCTTACGTTACGTTAAACATCTATAAAAGCATAATGTCTGTATCACCAGCACCATTCAAGACTCTTGAGGGAAAGGTCGCCCTCGTAACAGGTTCCGGTCGTGGAATTGGTCGAGGTATCGCTCTTGAGCTTGCTGCACGCGGTGCAAGCGTTGTTATCAATTATGCCAACTCTGCCGGACCAGCTGAAAAGGTTGTCAAGGAAATTGAGGCACTCGGTAGCAAGGGATTTGCTATCAAAGCCGATGTCTCCAAGGTCCCAGAAGTCAGACGTTTGTTCGAGGAGGCTAAGGCACATTTCGGTAAGCTCAATATTGTTATGAGCAATTCGGGTACCGAAATCTTTAAGGAGGAGGAAGATGTTACCGAAGAAGATTACGACAGAGTTTTCGGCCTTAACACCAGAGCTCAATTCTTTGTCGCTCAACAAGCTCTTATCCACCTCGAGGAATACGGAAGAATTGTTTTGATGTCCTCTATCGCTGCCAATATGTCTGGTGTACCAAACCATGCTTTGTACGCTGGGAGTAAGGCGGCCGTCGAAGGTTTCGTCAGATCTTTCGCCAAGGACTGTGGTAAAAAGAAGATCACATGCAACGGTATTGCTCCCGGTGGAATCAAAACCGATATGTACGAGCAGTAAGTTTTTCCAAAGCCTAGCATCGAGGAACAACGCTAACATAGAAACAGAAATGCATGGCATTACGTTCCAGGTGGATTTGAAGGCATGGATGTAGATATCATTGATAAGGGACTTGCTTCCGTATGCTCACTTGGACGTGTCGGTGTCCCACAAGATATCGGAAGAGTTGTATCATTCTTGGCAGGTCCTGAATCTGAATGGGTCAATGGTGAGGTCTATCAAAAAAAGTTATTATTCTTGTTACTAACATTATGTAGGACAAATTCTCCAGCTCAATGGTGGTGGAAAGTAAAGTAATAATATCGCGTGGATCTGAAGTCGATGGAGTTATGTATCATGATTTGTCGGTTCTTTGCAGGAGTATCTCGTCCGGTTTATAGACGATAAAATTCTGGGGACATATAGAACGTACGAAAAATATAATAACATCGCCAAATATTGTTTTGGTCCTGCAAATGATGATTGATGCAGTTCTCGTATTTCCGTGTATGGGGGTAACTTAAATAAATTGATTTAGCCATATATGCATTCCAGATTCATTTCTGACATCACATCCACTGCACATAACATGAGTTAGTAAACACTTTAAGTGTGAAGTTCTCACAAACTTTGTGACAAAAGTGAGGTAACGTACTCCAGAATACTTCTTGTCCAATATCGGCCCTTGCCCAAGTCTCTTCTATAAGTATTAACGCTTTCGTCATAGGCTTCGCAGGTAAAGATAGTTTGAACTCTTGAAAGCGAGTAATGATGAACCGACGAGCTGCCGCAATATCCACTTCAAAATTAGTGATACTACTGGAAATTGCTGCACTACTCAAGGTGGAGCCATGTCTGTAACCATGTCCCTCGAATCGGTTTGCTCCGAAAGGTGTATCGATAGAAAATGCATTCATTGATGCTGTAGAGAATTTAAGCTCACTCGCAGCAACAATCATGACAATAGGCTGGAGACATCGAGTACCAGATGTTGACGGTATTTTCTCGAGAAGAGATGTTATATGCAGCGCAAGCGATATCAAAAATTCTTCAACAGAATGCGAAACTGGCAAGGATAATATCTCTTGAGAGTCAGGCTGCCGATCTAAATAGATAGAGGGAAATATACGATATATCTCCAGGAGAGCAGCACATCGATATGCTTCCGCTAGCAAGATGTACTGCCTAACGGGTGTATTCTCGTCACCGGCATCGACAAGTTCGGTTTCGGTTGGTAGATTTACTGCCAGTAGTTTTTCTTCAAAATTCCGTGCTCTATTAGTCCACTCGATGCTAGCAAAGACAGTTGATTGAAGAGGTATAGAATTGAAATCAAAAAAGGGATCACTGAGAGCAATATTTGGTATTGGATTAAATGTTGACTTTCGATAAGATCGAATCAACCTTCCGACCTGAGCGAATAACCGCTGAATCTTTGGCGCTACTCCAGTCCAGGGATGAGGAAATATCTGGTGGTCTGTATTTGGAGCGGTGGCACTTTCTACTAGCGTACTATCTTCCTCTAGCATGGCGATATTCTCCTCATCTTCAACAAATCCAGCCAGTAAATCCCAGTACAAGATACATTGCTGGAAAAACTCATTCTGTCGGCGCACTTTGTTATCTGGATTCGCACCTTGTCGTAATAGGCGTTGCTTGTACAATCTCTTGGCTGTCTTCAGATGTGCTAGACCTAAATCTCGAGGATTGTGCCAAGCTGTAGTTTGACCAACCAAAAGCACGGTCAAGAGAGTCTTGTCAATATTATCATGAGATTCAACCCCAGCACGGTTCGATTGATATAAGCACTTAAAAGTCTCTCGTTGCATTTGAGCTCCGACAACGGACATGCGTGGGAAGTCATGTGAAAGATAAGCAGCGGCCATGCTCTGAATAGCGTAGTATATCGGTGCTGAGTCGTCCCAGAGTTGGCCAACGGTAGACCGAAACGGATTAAAAATGCCATCAAATGAGGAGAAAATTACACAAATATACCCAAAATAGTATTCCACAAGCATGGTTGGAAGATGAACGAGAAACTCAGGTACAGTCGAGTTGCTCAGTTGATACCGAATGGCGGAAAGACTGTCAGTGAAATTTGGAGTGGACAATCTCCGAACCGTACTCTCAGGGCTCTGTAAGGATCCATTTTGGCTTCCTTCACAGGATTCGGCATGTTCAATAACTTCGGAATCATCTTCTTTTGTATTGGATTCCGGCACCCCTCCACCGGGCATTTGGTCAACAGAAGACTTCAAAACGAGCTCCAACTCTCTCTTTAGAGCTTTCGCTGATGATGGTAGTGGCTTATCATTATTCTCGACAAGAATCTTCTCGTGCTTTGTCGACCAGACTAGTCGTTGTGAAGCGTAGCAACACTCTGCTTTTCTTTTGACGCATTGAAGGCAATGCGGCTTCTTCTCATCACATTTCAACTACCTCCATGTCATTACTCAAGTTATTATGCTCCTGACAAGCGAATCTTACACGTTTGGTCTTGCATCTTTGACAGCCCCGTCGAGATTTCGGGGCTCGACGAGCATTGGTCACATTTACCTGACCTACAATTGAAGAAGATAGAGTGCTTGAAACTTCTGAAGTGGAAGGAATATCCATCGCGGTACGTAATAATCTTGTTGTGGAAGAGTTGAAACTCGATTGGCATCAACCAACGCTCTGCCTAAGTATTGTCAATAGCAAAATGGATTTGAATATCAAGAAAATGTAAACAAATCATTGAGGAGGAACATGATTCAGAGTGGGGAAAGTCTGCCAAGGTGCACGTGATTGTACTAAACTCACCTATCACTGTAACTCGAATCATGTTACTTTTTAGAGGATCAATTAGTTTGAGTTTGAAAACTCCAAGGATGTCATTGAATTTAACTTCCTCATTCCCAATATCGTAATACTTGCGCATCTTGCTACATGGATTACCAATACACATCAAATTATGATTCACATTTCCTGTTCTTACTTCCAGATATCGCACTCGAGTAAAGTTTTCTCAATGCTATACGGCCATTTCTCTTAAGTAAAAGATATGAAACAAGGAAGAAATTGTAGGAAATGCTCAACAGTTTTCACGTGATATTCCAGCGCTCGGATGTATCTAGGACTACGCAGCGAGAAGGCTGGCTGCATTGACGATGTGTGTTCTGTTTTCATTCCATCCAAACCCAAAACCCGAGCGAGATGGATTGACGTATAATATTCCAATCACTTCAAGAGTGTTCCTCTCAAGGCATAGTTGTCACATTTCAGGGACTTTCAAATGGAGCTGTGGGTCCATGTGTTATTTAGTTCCAACTATTTCAAAGCCACCGTCATCAACTCGCCCAGATATCCCTGGTGTTTGGAGCGTTGAAGAAGAATCATTTTTGCTTCAAGGTCAACTATCGTCAACTCCTTCATTATTCTAGAAGTTCTATCGATGGTCCAATGTTCTGCAAAGGTCCGGGCGTTGGTCTTCATCTGGGTTAAGAGCAAAATTTGCCAAAATTTGAAACATCCCACGATTCGAAACAAGTCTTCAGACAGATAAGGGTTAACTTTATCATTGGGTGATATCTGTGAGGGACTACGTTTCTGTCTCATATGAGGATGAGATCCTTTGTGGTTGGCTTATGGTGACCACATTGCTGATACTCGTCTGTCATCTTCTACCCATAACCTTGAATGATTATGCGGCAGATCATAAAACTATCCTTTGAAGAACTACCATACTTCTTCTATTGACGGATAGGGCGAAACAACTGATGTAATTCTATTGAAAGGGATCAGACCCTTGGCGGTCGCAGCATATCAGCTCGCAATACAATCATCAAACTTATTTATTAACTAACTGTCATTACCTCGCATCATATTTGCACCGCAAAGGGGAATCATTGCGACTGGTGAAATTTTGATAGCTTTTCAAGCCCAGGTTCAGATTTTTTGGACGATCTCGTCATGGTCAACACAGGAAAACCATCGAAAGGATGCTACTTATGTAGAGCGAGGCGGATCAAGGTACGTCTTCTCTCTTCGACACATCAGCATCATAGTATGGAGCATTGGTTTCTAATCATTATTTCAGTGCGATGAGGCTAAGCCTTCATGCATGAGATGTCAAAAGTCAAAACGAGAATGTCCTGGTATGGTGTTGTTCCAGTACACATAATCTTTCTGTCATTATTAATCACAATAACAGGCTATCGCGATGAGTTCGAGCTCAAACTTAGAGATCAAACCAAAGCCACCAAGCGAAAGTCTTCAACGTCTTTCGATACTAATATTCCAACTTTCACTGTAGACTCATGTGGCTACCAATTTGGCCAAAGTAGAAATGACCGGCCGACGAAAAGAAGAATGAATACCTCGGACAAAGGAATCTTTTACAGAATTATCGATTCCATTAACGATACAACCACGAAATCATTCTATGTATCTTCATACGCTGATTATGATTCAACGGAGCCAAGCATGCCAATGTCACCAGTCTCAGACATCGAGAATGAGCTGCCCTGGTCACCCAAAACTGTTATCCCTCGTCAATTCTCACCCCCAATCGATCAACAAGCCACTTGCTTCTTCTTATCTAATTTTGTTCTTCTTCCACGAGGACACACGGCTAAAGGAAATCTGGATTTCCTCATACCACTCGTATATGCCAGCTCAAGAGAAACGTCACTTGTGCTTGCTCTGAATGCTGTAGCACTCGTGGCTTTTGCGAATCAACCAAATGCTAGAAGGCTTCTACCTCTAGCTGATAAGCAATATGTGACGGCTTTAAATAAAATCAACAAAGATCTACAAGATGCACAAAAAGCAAAGGAAGATGCGACCTTGGCGGCGGTGTTCTTGTTATCCTTCTATGAGGTAAAATGACTTTAGATGTTGGTATTCTTTCATGCATAATGCTGACTCTCAGACTAGCAAATAAGCTCTCATTCTATGTCCCTAAGTGGATGGGAGTCTCATATCAATGGAGCTGTAGCACTAGTGAAAGCTCGAGGCAAAAGTCAGCTTGATACAAAGATCGGACGCTCTTTATTTGATGCAGTCAGGACGCATATGGTAGTTCTCTGACACCAACGAATAAAATGAAGCTAATTATCTGTAGACTGTCGAGTGTATTAGCCGTTCGAAGGAAGTCAACGAAAGTGTCGATTGGTGGACATCTTTTGCATCAGAGGATAGAGTACAACATGACGTATCAGTGCTCAATCTCAAGGTTGCAGACTTACGGGCAGAAACCCACAGAATTTGTACTCTTGTAGGACATACCACAGAAAACATCGAGAAGGTACTCAACCACATGAAGAAAGCAGAACGGATCGAAAAGGAATACGTCGACTGGTATGCCAATCTTCCTGAAGAATGGGCACCCAAAGTGGCGGCTTGGGTTGATGATACAGTGGAGAAAGACCTAGAATCCACAGCTTGTTATCCAGGAAGAGTTGATGTATACGACGAGCTGTGGATGGCTTCTACACACAATATTGTACGCGCCTCGAGATTATTCATCCTAACAACTATTTTACGATGCACCGCATGGATTACTGCCGATCTCGATTACAAACTCACACCGGAATATGTGAAAGTTTCGCGACAAGCAAGTCTGTTAATCGAGGATATCGTGTCTAGCCTTCCATTTTTCTTCGGCTGGAAAGCCCCAGATACCGAATTTCCCATAACCGAGAACTCATATTTTCCCTGTGGAAATGATAGCAAAATAAGTGGGAAGGGTGTAACGGGCGTATGGGCTATATGGCCCGTGTTTGCAGCGGCGGCATCTGACTTTACGACTAGTTCTCAACGATTGTGGCTAAGAGGACGGCTGAAATATATTGCAGAACATTTGGGTATTCGTCAAGCAGAGATGTTACTCCAGGTATGTCGGGTTCTTTCCTTTCTGATTAATCCGTTAACAATTTTCGGTAGTTGCCGACTTGCTATCCCTCAACTTTCATATATAGAGATAAGGTCAAGATTGAGGACCTGAAAAGGACCAAGATGGCCAGTATGGTTGGAGGAAATCATCCATCAATGTGCGGGACTCCTGCGTTGAGTACATAATTTTCGATTCCCTTTGTATCAATAATTGTACACTACAATTTCTTTCTCTGTTATTTATTACAAATCTACAATATAATTTTCTTTGCTTGGAATGAAATAAGAATGACCCATTGACATATCGACGCATATCAATTTGTTGCACCACTCGAAATCGGCTGCTAGTTCCTGCACAAAATTGATACAAAGCGGATAACGACACGAGCGGTATATTATCCGACCCGATCGACTATCCGACAGACACACGTTCATTCTTGGTACACCTTGCTGACCTTGTCCAAAATGCGACAAAGTTGTAGGCAACGATAGTCACTGGCTCCATCGTGTATTTCCCCTTTTGTCCTTTCAAGATAATAGGATGGTAAACAGAGACATGGAATCCTGTGCCGTTCAGGGTAGGTAGAGCATTCTACCCCAACGGATGTCCGGTGCGTTTGTCTTGAACCAACAGGTTTGTATATTGGGAACGGAAGTAAGCATGAGAGTGACGACCTATCTAGTTTTCGTCAATGACTGCGAGAGGTAAGAATTCGTGGACATGTATTCTTCTCAGACAACTGTCATTGCATAAGTACTGGGCAGAGGGTCGTTCATAACAAATAAAGTATCGTTATCACGTGTTTATAGATTTCGAACATCAAATATAATGAGAAAACGATTCTTAATTACTTGTCATTTCGGCACAGGAGAGCAGATCGAGACTACGAGTACATCGCGATTGGTTTCTAATATATCTTCTAGAATCACGTGCGGCTATCTCCCCGACATGTGGGCCGCATCTCTATCCGCTTGAAGCTATAGATGGGTATAGAAAGAACTCCGGTTCAGCACAAAATAAAGAACTCCATTCAAATAAAAAGAAAAATCCCAAAAATCGTTTGAACTAAATCCAATTCTGCACCTCCGTCATGCCCTTCATCACCCTCAACCAAAAATCAATCTTTTACACCCTCACCCCGCAAATTGAAAATCTCCAGAACCCGGTAACCACACTCTTCATCCACGGGCTCGGTTCCTCGTCTACTTTCTACCATACTGTCATTCCCTCCCTCTCTGGCGTCTCAACATGCATTGCTCTGGACACACCCGGATCCGGGTTATCTTCTCTAGGCGATTCGAATTCGCCACAAACTGCAGCGTCGATTGTCGATGATGCAATTGCACTTCTCGATGCACTTTCCGAAACAGCAGTTAAGAGAAAGGTCTGGGTGGTGGGCCACTCGATGGGTGGTATTATTGCGTGTGAGATTGCTATTAGATACGCACAAAGAGTTGAGGGGCTGGTTTTGATAGGACCTGTGGTGCCAAGTCCAGTTTTAACGGAGGTCTTTGGGAAGAGGATTGAAACGGTTAGGAAAGGTATGAGAGTTTTCTTGTTTTGGAATTGGAGGTTAAACCAGGTTACTAATTATGCTAGATGGACTTGAACCGCTCGCCAACTCGATACCAGAGGCTGCAACAGGCGCTCAAGCTTCATCTACCCAGAAAGCTTTTATCAGAAGTTTAATCCTCGGGACTAGTACTCAGGGCTACATATCATCATGTGAAGTTATTGCCTCGGCTAGTAGACCGGATTATGCTAAAATCAACGTACCGATGATGATTCTGGCTGGTAGTGAAGATAAGACAGCGTCTTATGAGGGGTGTGAAATGATTCATGATGAAGCGGGTATGGGTGCACAGAAGAAGTGTGTCAGGGTTCTTCCAGGGGTGGGCCATTGGCATGCTATTGAGGCACCGGAATCCGTGGAAAAGGAGTTTAAGGAATTTGTTGATAGTATCAGTAATTAAGTGTAGTTGGATGAGACAGGGAATCAAGAATGGTGTTCCTGGCACATCTTGCTCAGTTTCGTTTGATATGTTGTGATTTATCTTTTGTAATTTGTCATTGCGTAGAGTAGCATGATTAGGCTGGTCGCAGAGCTAGGATTAGGGAAACTTTGTTGCATTTCTTTCATATGTCATTGTACTGGCTGGATGCTGCAGTAGATCTGAACATGAGACTCATTGGGGTGGAGAAGGAAGGCAAGTTGCTAGAATGCATAGCCACGAAAGTAGAAATTCAACTCCTGGTACAGTTTCATATATCCATAATGGTCAAGCCTATCAATCCCCTTTCGAATGGCTAGAATGGCTTGGTAGTAAAGCAGTGCACTGCCTGTGCTCGATAAAACTACTCGACGATTTCCTTGAAACGGCATGAATATCAAACTTGAAGCAGATGACTCTGTCAAGTTCTGTCTCAGTCTTAATCTCGATGCATCCTTCGAGTTCATGTCTCACTCAATAGATCTTGGATTACGTCTGAGGGTTATCTTCGATGCCCGAATGGATAGGTGGCGACTGTAATGGGGTTGATTGATCGGTGTCGAATGACGTCTGAGGGTAGCCATTGAGGTGAAGATAGCTGAGTGGCATCAATAATGGGATTAATTGGTCGCTTGTTTGTTTCAAGTGTTGCGAGGAAGGGTCAGAACTTGGAAGACTTGGATGTTATAGTTCTAGAAGTGGACAGTTGTACCATAGTGGCTCGGAGGAATAGGACGTCACTTGAGAATCTAAGACTAGTATTGGGGAGAAATCTTTTGTGATTTCGAGCAGCCATTTCCGAGGCTTTGAAGGGCATCTGCTTGTGAACCTTTGAAGGCCCCCTCGTCGAACATTTGTGATTCAAGTAGATTCGTATGGATTCCAATCTTGTCACCCATGAAATTGTTTTCAAGTGAAGTACTTCTCATAGCTGCATTTGGAACATCAAATTACAATCTTTCAAAGGCAAAGTTGTAAATTATAACCATAAGCCTAAATAATAAAACTAAAATTACAATTGAAATCGGTCCCGCCGTTACTTTTAGAAGATATAAACCACACCTAATATGTGCAAATGATGCAACTTCTACCCATCTAATTCTCAAATAAACTCTTCAGCATTAGCCCCTACACCTCCTGATTTTTCCGCCCACGAAGTAGCACGCGGTGGTCTCCTAGGCATTCCATCCTCAGATCCGCCAACCCTGAAAGCATACAACACCACATCCTCACTTGGACTCTCAATCTGCGTTCCGAAGATCTCCCCCCTAGTACTCATACTCAGATCCGCAATTGCTGCAGATACCTTCTCAGCTGAAGACACAGGAATATTGGTATCCAATCCTATCACAACATTCCCATACAATTTCTCATAGAGACTTGAGGGAGCGCGTGATTTTCCCTCATCTCCCGATCCATCAACCAGTTTCTCTTCGTCATCCTCAGATTTCACGGTATATGATCCTGCGCTTCCTTGAGCAACAGGACCACCTGCTCCATCTGGAACCCAGAATCTCAAATCCACGCGTAAAAATAAATATCCGTAAACAACTATGATCTCAAGCATAAACCCAGTAGTATAAAAAACAGGTTTGCTAAATAGATGACTGGGTGCACTAATTGGTTTCTCAATCACAGCTCCTAGAAGACGTGTGATTGCCCCTGTGACTAGAAGTGCAGTAGCGAGCATAAGAATTATTGGCTTCATTCTAAATCTGCCGGCGCCGAATTTTTCGACAGGAGTAGAAGATGGAATTGCGGTGGCAAGAGTGACGAAGATAGCTGGGAACAGCGAAAGAAAAAGTGTCCAACATGAACCGAATAAGAGGAGATTCTTCGTTGTTTCAAGAGAGCGAGGATTGAGAGTGAAAAAACTGATAGTGAGAGAGATGATGTTCCAGAATATGATAAATGGGACGGATATTAAGATTGCGAGGAAAGCTTTCGAGACAACGGGATTCCAGCCGATATTTGGATGGGTAGCGCGGAGGATTCTTTGGGTGAAAATTACGTTTACGGCGAAGAGAACGACAACTCTGGTTGTTCGTCAGTATTGAGATTCCCTAACTGATCTGGAGATGGTAAGAATACTTACCCGGCATTTTCAAAAATCAAAGCTGCAACAACAATACTGTTGTTCTGCGGACGAAATGCCCACACAATTCTCATGACACAAGTCACCTACTCATAAGTCAGCACTCAGTTCACTTGATGCCCATTGAGCGACATTCAGGTTTTATAACTTACATTCCTAACCATACAGAAATCAAAAATCATGTCCGAGATAGCAAATTTATGTCCCCTCTTCGAGTTAATTTCATGTCTAACGAAATGTGATACAGCTGCCACAAAAAACAAAATCAAAAACACAACTGTAACCGGTACATCGACGTTTTTATTCGGGACCCCTCCAAGAATTGCTGCGACGGGTGAGAAAGGTCCGACCTTTGGTCGGGTAATCGAAGGTCTCATAGGATCTAGTTGTGCGCCTTGCAGAACCGGGGATGCAGCAGATGGTTTGTCTTCAGAGGGTGAGTTCAATCCTGCTTGTTTGGCTGTTCCTGTTGTTCCTTTATCTGTGCTGGTGCTGGAAGCGGAGGGCTCGCTTGGTATGGTCGAGGAAGTTATTTGTGGTTGTGTGGTGACGGTTTCTGTTGTCGTTCTCTCTATCGTTGTTGTTGCTTGAGGCTCAACTGCAGCTGGGGCGGCAGCCTGTGTTGTGGTGATCTCTATGGTTACTGTTCCTTGCGGTTGAGCGGCAGCTGGAGCAGCAGCTTGTGTAATTGCTGACATTATTTGCTCTGTAGAAACCGATCTTAAAGATGTCGACTGTGTGAATGCTCCATTAGGGGATGTAGGGGAGACGGCTGGTATAGGCGACGCTATAGCACTCATGGTCATTTGCCGCGAGGAAGAAAGTCTCGCCGTAGATTGAGCCATCGTCGCCAGCGACGGCGCTGTTGCAGCTTGTTGTGATTGATTATTCCCCATGTTGATTGTATATTAGATGCACCTGGCAATCAATCTAGAAATGAAAGAAAATAAGATTTGTATGATAATGTATTATTGACAGATGTCAACGTTTTACATGAGCTTGGCTATCTGATTATATCAATGTGGACACTGTACCATTTCACTCGTCACCTCATCGGTGCTTCCCCTGATATGTCTCTCACAACTTGAGTCCGGACCCCATTCAAAATGTTTCCCGAGCGAAAGAAACATCCGTGAAATGCTCGCATCCCCAGGTATCACAATGATAAGTCCATTACCATAGACCTAGATTCAATATACTTCAAGGATGACCTCGAAGTTTTCAAAAGGGATAGGTACAAAATTCCTCGCTAGAAGAAGCCCTAGTCTTTGATACCCCTCGCAACTCCGCGTTTCAAAAAGAATGACCAAGATACCTCGCAACCTCTTACATTGACAGGTTTGACATGCCAATGAATGAACATGAGCCGGGGCGTGATGTGCTACGATGTGAGTTCCTGACTTGACATATGTCAGTTCGTGAAAAAGACGGGCATGGTATCAGTTCGTGGCAATTCCACTATCTGTCAATTCTGAGTCCGGGATTAATGGCACATTGAATATCCGCTTGGAACTCCGGTTTATTTGATCCCGTGAAACATTGGCCTTGCAACTGAATTCCATGAATTTGTTTCCTCTATGATATTCGGCCGAAAAATGGAACTTTGTGAATCACAACACCAGTACATGTTGGTCTATAGTTTTTCCTTGGCAGACTCTTCGAAGCTACAACAACACGGCGAAATTTGTCTTTTACAAATGAGATAACTCACTTAAAAAAAGAGATAATCATTGCGACCGAGAGATTAATAGGTTATTAATTCACATTGCTGCCTACTTCCAAGCAGTCCATGCCGTCGAATTAAATTTGAACGTAGTTTTAATCACAAAAACAATTTTTGAGGTTTGAAATTGAATTAACATAAGCCTCAATTTTTCCCCAGAATAAAATTCAATCCTTCTAGAAAACAAGCTAATCGTATTAAATTGCCACTTCGATTATACAAAGCACGAGGCTCAAGCCACAGAGAGATAAACGCTTTTGCCGATTATTACTCAGTCGTGTCCGAGAGTCGGAATTTCGTTTCAAAACTTCGTATTCAATTTCCGTCACCACCCAAACGGGAATCACGACCTCAGACTGCGCTTGGATGTTTCCTAAAACGGAAAGATAATTATTCCGAATTACCCGCAAAAAGAATTCCACAAAGAGGATAAAAACGGTAATGTAAGCAAGGGTCTCGCTGAAATATATACGCAAGATGTCGACGAGAAGCTATAGCCTCTTGAAGAAACTACCAAAGAATAGGGTATTTATGTCTCCTGTCTTTCAATCAGGCTGTTGAGGCTGTGTAGAAATCTTCCCGTGCTGAAGGAAAATATGGAACAATCGCTTGCGAATATCGATCAAGTCCGTGCCAAAATTCACAATGTTTTCGACAATAAAGTTCGAATGCGAGCAATAATGACGGCGGCTGACTACACCGAGGAAGCTTTCTCAGACATTTATGTAAGATTGGCATATTGTCGTGATGAACCTGCTCTCGAGCGAATTGATGAATCATGCATTTGTTAGTATAGTATCTGATGCTGAAGGTGCCTTTAGAGCTTCCCTTCCATGATGATGTCAAATTCACGTGCAGTCAGGGTTTATATCATGATGCTTGTCTCGAGTGCTGCCTGCATATAGGACAATTCTTGCGTGTTTATCATCAAGATCCTCGAAGTTATAAATAAAAGCTTATGCGTGCAAACCACAATTTCAGCCTCACCTGTGTCAAGATATGACACGTAAGTATGCAAATCAATTCTCGCTGCACCTGAGTTGAGATGACACATGAGCATGCAAATCACAATTCTAGCTTCACTTGTATCGATTTGACATATTGGGAACTTCTATATTGCTGCAGCAGCGATCATAATCACCTACTTGGCTATGATGAACTATCACATACTAGGGAATATCTTTCCTGAGCCTTCTGCCTTCTTGCAATATCATGAAACTCGTTATTATGATATGGTTATCAACTGTGCAAGAGCGGCTTCTCAATGAACGTATAGCCTGTCGCATAATGCATTCTTCGGGAACATTTTGTCTGTTCGCAAATATATATCATGATGAGATGATTGTCGGAAGTGGCCTTGGTCTGGACTTGCAGCCTATTGTGGGATGGACTCTTCCACATGTCTCTGTGAATTTTGAATATCAAAATAAACTATTATTTTGATGAGATGGCTTTCCCATGACTCTGACTTTGAGCCGTGTTTGACAGCGTGTGCCTGCAGCCATCATGGATGCATGAATACATCAATGGTTCACGCCAATATCTTGGATTCTCAATCTTAGTCCTTGGGAACTCGATTTTCGGTAAACCAGTGAAGATAGAATTCGTACATGCATAAATTTGCATAGTAGAAAGTCGACATTATTCAGCACTGAAAAGGTGATGAGAGAAGATTCACAGAAAAGTAAATTGTGCATTAGTCTGTGTGAGATTCATGAGCTCACCTCGATCAATTTGGTCGTTACTCAGATCAACGGGAAAGTTTTATAAGGATGGCTGGACTGTCGGTTGTTGATTACTAGCCTAGTGCCCGACTAGTGCGGCTGTCAGAGCAGTCTCGCATGGTTCGGATACCATCGTATGCATAGCGTGAATCTTACCGATACCCCATCTAGCCTAGAATATATATATTCCTATTCCCGGCAGAATCGTGGTTTCCAAGCTACCTCTTGTGAGCAATCGAGTCATCATTGGTTGTGAACTTTGACTCAAAGTTTAGCTAGGGGTTACACTTTCAATCAACAAGAAGAAGGCTGCGCGGGAGAGCGGTAGATTAAGCAGCATAAAAATGTAAATTTCGTAAATCAATCCGTCATCAATCCATCGGGTCGAGAACGCTCTCAAGTGACATGTATGGAGCCGATCAACCATACCGATCAACCATACCGATCAACCATCAGTCACTTATCCTGGGTCCGATATTGACGTGTTGCTCACCGGCTATCTGAGTCCCGCCGCCTCCGGAAATATTTCACCATTAGATATTTGACACGCGCGTGGAATTCTACTTGCATGCTAACAGAAATAATTGAAGCCCGATCTTTGCGGTGGAAGTCTGCCATTAGCGTAACCCGCTAATCATTAAAGTGACGGTGGGACCCTAGACTGGTCACTAGGTTTCGCTTCCTCTGCTTTTGGCCTTACTCCTTGTACATTCGCATCCTAATCATGGTTGCCAAGTTTGGAGATCTATGTAGTTCAAGCCATTCTTAAACTCTTCGGACCAGCCCTAAGGCTGACTTGAGAAAGGATTTTCTGCTGAGGTTTTAACTAAATCAAGGCAAGTAAAAACTCATAAACAAATCTGTAGACTGTAGAACGTTGCATGTGGCTTTGAAACAATCAATCGCCTACAGATTATGCCGCCTGGGCACCTAGAGAGTGCCGCGATACTTTTTTTTCGGACTGTGCTCGTAAACTCACTTGTCCCAGTACAGGGCGAATTCCAGCCTCCGAATTGGAATAAATTAACCATCACGAAGATAGCCCACAGAAATTTGATGTGGCGAAGCACATTGATTAATTGATTCGTCAAGCAGTATCTCCTAGACTGAAAAAATATTATCGGTCGTTGAGAATTCATTTGTTTCGTATTGCGAAGAGGGTCAAAACATGCCGTTTTTGGGGGTGGGGGGTTCAAAAATCTATCTGTTTCAAAAATTAATGAGAAATATTTGACACAACTCGCAATATTTAGCATCATGCAACCTCATCATAATAGCTGCAGCGATTTGTGGAACTGAGAGCTTGCCTTATCGACTTATCGAACAGAAGCTGTACTGAACAAAATCCCCGTAACATCACATGCCAGTATCCATTCTTTGGAAACTGTTCAACTCCTGATACAAGACTAACTGTCAAATACACACCGTATTTATTTATGGCCATATTTAAAATGAAAGGGATGCTTTACCTGAGCAATGTCCAAACATCGATCACTCGATAGACGATGACTAACTCGGGACCGATAACAATTCTTTTGCTGAGAATAGATAATTGCGGTGATGACCTAATTACTCGGTGCTCTCATATTCAAGCGGTCTATTTTAAAAAGTAAATTCGAGAGGCTTAACAAAACTCATTGGTTCCACGCATCCGGGAACTAAAGATTTATCGCGAAAGATATTCTGTTTCTGTTCGCGAACCAATGAGCGTATGCAATGCAAATCCAGAAAAAGAAATCTCAAAGCTTGTCTTCCTCAATCCTTGTTGATCTGCGTGGCCCGCCGGGACATTAGCGCAATAAAAATGAGCAAACCTCTAAAGAAGAAACGAAACTATGATTAGGTACTCGAGTAGTGACAACTTAGACTACTTAGCACTGCACTGTAATCGGTGGTACCAAAGCGTCAGAATTGTCCGCCTTTTCCAGAACGGGATCCGTGCAGGGATAACTCTGCCAAATCATCTCTTATGCTATGATCGACGTTTAGCGGAACAAGGAAATATCAATAGCTGGAAACCAATTCACAACTACATCGAATCGATTTTCCCATTAGCATGCAAGAAGTATGCAGTCGCAAGTGTAGGGTACTGTTACACAATGTTTGCTCAGTCGAGCAGAATTGAGAATGTCACTTGCAGCTCTTTGATAAGATACGTACCTAATCAATCTCCACTTCTTTACAAACGTTTAAGCCTCTTCAAGAATGAGCTAGCGTTGTCTTGGTCTCTAGCAAGGTTTGTCAGTGCAAACATCAGTCTCTCTACAATGCTTCTCGCAAGCAATCAAGGGCGTCGAAGTTCGACCACACTTTTCCGTGTTTCAAGTCATCTTTCGATAGTCTCATGTAAACCTGACCTTTGCCCGGCACGTCGATTTAGGATCGAGATTCTGATCGCCAATAATAATACCTCTTTTGATTACGAGGAATTAGCGTCACTGAAGAGCTTGAGCGCCCAGAATCTTACTGTAACATTCCCAAAGAGTTGACGGGGTTGGTGCACTATCGTGAACTTCTACCATGTGGATAAGGTAGGTGCAGTTGAAACAAGATGTAGGGTTAAAAATATATGGCTTCCGAAAAAGTATCTATGACCATGTGAAGATCTCAACTTGTATATATGTATACTGTCAGGTACTCGTGAAATTAGATATCGCACTTTCGTTCTCCTGACTTTCCATCCAGCATTCGTTCTTCATTCCAATCTACTAATCTTTTCCAACGCTTCAACGACTCCAAGCACTCCATAGTAATAGCGCGGGTCGCATAATTTTTCAAGATGGATGTTATATTATTCGGAGATCAAACTGCAGACTGCCAGTCATTCCTCAAGAAGGCACTTCGTCGCAAGAACTGTCCTATCCTAAGCACCTTTTTAGAACAGGCCCATGCCGCCCTTCAAGATGAACTTTCATCACTTCCATCGACTGCCCGACAACATGTTGCTGTTTTCTCGAGTGTTTCCGAGTTCACTGAGCGATATTTCGAGGCTGACCACCCGGACTTGGCAGTTGAAAGCGCCATTACTTGCTTGGCTCAATTGACACATTTTATTGGGTATGTACAGAATTCTGTGGAGGCAATTGACCAAGAATACTTGAGCTGACCTGTCTTTCGTAGATTCTTCGAGGAGAACCCACTCGCATACTTAGAGCCTTCTAGTACTGAAGTGCTTGCAGTGTGCACCGGGCTACTTGCCGCGTCCGCAGTTGCATCATGCAAATCGCTCACATCTCTTATTCCCCTAGCTGTGCAAGCAGTACGCATTGCCTTCAGGCTGGGATCAAGAGTTGCAGCAGTTGGAAACCAACTGGAAACCGCAAGTAATAGACAAAAGACCTGGTCGACAATCGTAATGGGCATAAGCCCAGAGGCAGCAGAGCATGCTTTGGCGGAGTTTAATGAGTCAAGAGGACTTGTCCAATCAACGAGATTGTACATCAGTGCCATTGGTACTACCTCGATCACAATCAGTGGAACGCCTACCCTCCGAGCCCAATTTTTTGAAAACTGTGAGGCATTCCAAAATCTTCAACGACGCGAAATCAGCATTCGAGGGCCATATCATGCCGCCCACCTTTACAACCCACAAGATATCGAGAGAATTTTGTCACCATCAATTGTGGAAAGCTTGAGCAGCTATTCATCAGTCTTGCCACTTGTTGGAACCCCTGCACACAAGGAAAGTATACCAACAGTCGACCTGTTCAGAAACTCCATTATGGAAATTTTGGCAGAGCAGGTGAAATGGGACCGATTGGTGAAACTGGCTGTTGCAGACGTTCGAGATTCTGAACAAACCGAAGTCAGAGTTCTTGCCATGGGACCAACTGCTCTCGGAAATAGTCTTGTCTCGGGACTCAAGAACGCCGGTAGCTTCAAACTCTCCATGGAAGACCACATTTCTTACTCCATGCAAAACACCATTCCAAGAGGAATGGTTGGTAGAATGTCCGAGTCCAAGATTGCCATCGTCGGAATGTCAGGTCGATTCCCCAATTCGGCTGACCATGAAGCATTCTGGGCGCTCCTCGAACAGGGTCTTGATGTCCATAGAGAAATTCCCGCCAACCGTTTCGATGCCAAATTACACTGCGACCCCTCCGGAAAAGGAAAGAACAAGACTCATTCTCCATTTGGTTGTTTCATCGACGAGCCCGGAAAATTCGACCCTCGATTCTTCAACATGTCACCAAGAGAAGCCATGCAAACTGATCCAATGCAGAGATTGGCTATCTCCACTGCCTATGAGGCAATGGAGATGTCTGGATTCGTCAGAGATAGAACTCCTTCTACCCAAGCACATAGAATTGGTACCTTCTATGGTCAAACTTCTGATGATTGGCGTGAGATTAACGCCGCTCAAGATATTGACACATATTTTATCACTGGTGGTGTTCGAGCTTTTGGACCTGGTAGAATCAACTACCACTTCGGCTTCAGTGGTCCATCATACAGCGTGGACACTGCCTGCTCGAGTAGTATGGCAGCTATAAATCTAGCAGTCACTTCATTACGTGCTGGTGACTGCGATACTGTATTCGCTGGTGGTATGAATGTCATGACTAACCCAGACATATTCTCTGGTTTGTCAAAGGGTCAATTCTTGTCGAAGACTGGGTCTTGTAAGACCTATGATGAT
Organism: Botrytis hyacinthi; assembly: GCA_004786245.1. Lineage (NCBI taxonomy): Eukaryota > Fungi > Ascomycota > Leotiomycetes > Helotiales > Sclerotiniaceae > Botrytis > Botrytis hyacinthi. The sequence goes on along the minus strand of PQXK01000119.1, from coordinate 65,432 downwards.
GGCGCTGATGGCTATTGCCGTGGTGATGGTGTCGTCACTCTTATTCTGAAGCGACTTGACGATGCGGTGGCCGATCAAGATCCAATTCTTGGAGTCATCGCTGGTATCGCAACAAACCATAGTGCTGAAGCCGTTTCCATCACTCATCCTCATGCAGGCGCGCAAAAGTTTTTGTTCCAGAAAGTTATGGACGAAGCTAGAGTAGATATTCGAGACGTCAAGTACGTAGAAATGCACGGAACAGGAACTCAAGCAGGAGATGGCGTAGAGATGGACAGTGTTTCTTCCATTTTTGCACCATCGAACAACCTACGCCGTCGTCTTGATCAACCACTGTTTGTAGGTTCAGTCAAGTCTAACGTTGGACACGGAGAAGCTGTTTCAGGCGCAACTGCTTTGGTAAAGATCATGATGATGCTCAAGAAAAGTATGATTCCACCACATTGCGGAATCAAGACGAGAATCAACCAGACATTCCCCAAGGATTTGAAAGATAGAAATCTCAACATGGCTTTCAAGCCAACACCGTTCCCTAGACCTACAAATGGGAAGCGATACGTCTTCATGAACAACTTCAGTGCCGCAGGTGGTAACACCGCCACTTTGCTCGAAGATGCACCAATTCGACAGCTGGAAGGTTCTGACCCAAGAACATCGCAGGTTGTAATTGTGTCAGCAAAATCTCTTGCATCATTCAGAAACAATGTTCAAAAGCTCCTCAACTGGTCAAGAGATCAACCTAGCTCATGCCTGCCAAGTCTTGCATATACCACATCTGCTCGCCGTTACCACTACCAATATCGTATCGCAGTTGATGCCAAGGATTTGCAAAGCGTTCAAAATGCTTTAAGCGCTTACACAGAGGGTCCCCACGCTCCAGTATCGAACGTCAAGCCAAGAGTTGCTTTTGTTTTCACAGGCCAAGGATCACACTATCTTGGAATGGCCAAGGCCTTCTTCTGTGATATAGAACAATTCCGCAATGATGTTGAGGATTTTGATCAAATGGCCCAAGCTCAGGGTTTCCCATCCTTCATTGGCCTCATTGATGGAAGCATCACTGACCTTAGCGTTGCATCCCCAGTCATGACTCAATTAGCCATTCTTTGTGTAGAGATAGCTGTTGCAGCACTTTGGCAATCATGGGGAATCGAGCCATCCACCGTTGTTGGACACTCTCTCGGAGAGTATGCAGCTCTTCAGGTTGCTGGCGTGATCTCCACACACGATGCTATTGCTTTAGTCGGCAACCGTGCTCAACTTTTGGTTTCAAAGTGTACTGCGGGTAGCCATGGCATGTTAGCAGTTCGGGCAGGCTTTGCTGCAGTCGAGCCTTACTTGTCAGATATCGAATGTGAAAGGGCCTGCATCAACGGCCCTGAGGAAACAGTATTCTCGGGTACTGTTGAGAACATGAACCGTCTTAAGGAGGTCTTGAGCGCACAAGGGTTCAAGAACACCATGCTCAATGTTCCATACGCCTTCCACTCCGCTCAAGTCGAGCCCATTTTAGATTCTTTCATCCAATCTGCTAAACCAGCTGTTTTCCATCAGCCAAGAATCCCAGTTATTTCAACACTTCTTGGAAATGTTGTAGAGGATTCAGGTGTCTTTGGTCCAGAGTATCTTGCTAGACATTGCAGAGAAAGTGTCGACTTCTTAGGGGGTGTCAATTCTGCCATGAACAATGGAATTATTGACGAAAAGACCCTGTTTGTTGAAATTGGCCCACACCCAATCTGTTCCAACATGGTGAAAGCAATCATCGGTACAAGTGCCATCACTGTGCCATCACTAAGCAGAAATGCCGACGCATGGACAACGACAGCCACCAGTTTGGCAACTCTCTTCAACTCTGGTCTTGACTTCAATTGGAACGAGTATCATGCCAATTTCAAGAGCGCACATGAGGTCCTCGATTTGCCTTCTTATTCTTACGACGAGAAGGTTTATTGGATCGACTATCGCGGAAACTGGTGCCTTACTAAAGGCGACACCCAAATGATCGCGCCTGCAGAAGTTCGACCAACCTTCTCGACAACTACAGTGCAAAGGATTCTCTCCGAGGTTGTTGATGAGGATAACGTTAATGTTGTTGCTGAGTCTGACCTTATGGAACCAAAGCTACGAGCTGCCATTTCTGGTCACTTGGTTCATGGCCAACCACTCTTCCCATCATCCATCTATGGTGATATGGCTTTGACCATCTGCGATTATGCACTTAAGCTCGCTCAGCCAGATGCTAAATCTGTCGGTTTCAATGTCGGAAGTATGGAAACCCATAAGCCATTGGTTCTCGATAAGAACGCCAAAACTCATATCCTTCAAATTGAGACCAAGCTTGATCTTACTCATCGACGCGGAACTGTCAACTTCCGCACATTCGGAACAGATGGGAAGCCAGTTGAACAAACCAAGTGCGAGGTGACTCTTGAGGATTCATCATCATGGTTGAAAGATTGGGACCGCCGCAAGTTCCTTGTCCAAGGACGAATTGAGACTTTGATGAGCCACAAAGAAGTTCACAAGGTTCAAAGAGGAATGGCCTACAAATTGTTTGGCGCTCTTGTCGATTACGCTCAACAATATCGTGGAATGGATGAAGTATATCTATGGAGTGAACAATGTGAGGCAACGGCCAAAGTACAATTCCAGACATCAGAAAATGATGGCAAGTTCTTCATGAGTCCATACTGGATCGACAGTGTTTGCCACATTTCCGGATTCATCATGAATGCCAACGATGCTGTCGATTCCACCAAGCATGTCTATATTTCGCACGGATGGGAGTCGATGAGATTCGCCAAGAACATGTCAGCCGACAAAGAGTACAGATCTTACATCAAGATGCAGAAGGTACCAGGTGGTGGTGAGATGGTTGCTGGTGATGTATACGTCTTTGAAGGGGATGAAATCATCGCAGTCGTTGGTGGTATCAAATTCCAGCGCGTACCCCGCACTCTTCTTCAGACACTACTTGCACCAAAAGCTATTCCAGCTCGTGGTGGTGCCAAAGCAGCTCCAGCTCCAACCAAAGCCATTGCATCCAAACCATCAAAGGCTGTCTCCAAGCCTGTTCTCAAAATTGCCAGTAAACCAGTTTCAAGGGGTATCTTCTCCAAAGCATTGGCAATTATGGCCGAGGAGATCGGATGCGATGTCGCTGAGTTGGCAGGCCCAATGAGATTCTCTGATATGGGCGTCGACTCACTTCTCGGCTTGAGCATTTCTGGCCGATTCCGTGAAGACCTTGAGATTGACTTCCAGAGCAGTGTTTTTGAGCATGAGCCTACTGTAGATCATCTCAAAGCTTACATGACTAGATTCGAAGACGACAACAGTGCTGAAAGTTCAGGCATGTCTACCCCGGAAATGGTTTCCAGCCATTCAAGCGAAATTGGGGATGACGGATTTGATCTAGTTGAAAGTGACCCTGAAAGCTCTGCCGTTGATGGCGATGGCGATAGCGAAAATGCAATCATCATTCAAATCATCAGATCTACCATTGCCGAGGAGATGGGCGTTGAGATTGAGGAGATAACTGATAACACAGACCTGGCTACCATGGGTATGGATTCTCTCATGAGTTTGAGCATCTTGGGTGCGCTCAGAGAGAAGACTGGCCTGAATCTGAGTTCCGAGTTATTGGTCGAGAACACCAGTGTGGAAAAGATTGAAACAACTTTGGGTCTAAGAGCAGCCAAGCAGCCAAAGGTTGTTGAGATCAAGAAGACAACAAAGGTTACTAAGGTGTCTTCCACATCAGTGCAACCAGCTGCTCCAACTCAAGTCGCCAAACCTATTAATCTATCTCAATACCCACCATCAAAGTCTATCCTTTTGCAAGGTAACCCAAAGACCGCAACTCGCACACTTTTCCTTCTTCCAGATGGTTCTGGTGTCGCTTCTTCGTACGCCCCACTTCCTCAAATTGACCAAGATCTAGCTGTGTTTGGTCTCAACTGCCCTTTCATGAAAGACCCCACAGATTTCAATATCGGTGTTCCAGCAGTCACTCAGATTTACCTCGCTGAGATCCAACGTCGTCAACCACAGGGACCGTATCTTCTTGGAGGTTGGTCTGCCGGAGGTGTACTTGCGTACGAATGCACCCGTCAGTTGATTGCAAAGGGTGAGAAGGTCGAGAAACTTGTCTTGATCGATTCACCATTCCCTATTGGACTCGAAGCCCTACCAGCTTCCTTCCATCAATATTGTGCCAAGGTTGGTCTTCTTGGCGATGGTGGACTTGAGTCATTGCCAAAATGGCTCCTTCCCCATTTTTTCTCCACTGTACGCGAACTCACTGCCTACTCTGATCACTTGGGATCTCTACCATCCATCAACACTGTCAACATGCCACAAACCATCGCCATCTGGGCTCGTGATGGTATTGTCCACAAGGAAGATGACCTCAAGCCAGAGTGGGATCCTAAGGTGAGGATGCCCAACTCCATGGACTGGTTGACTCATGATCGCAAAGATCTCGGACACAATGGATGGGAGAAGTTGGTCGGAGAGGGAAACATCAAATGTATGAGCACAGGGGGAAATCATTTCACGATGATGAGAGATCCAATCGTAAGTCAATTCTCTGAAGTTCAATGTATGTGGGGTAATTTGCTGACTAATCATTACAGACAAACGACTTGGCTAAGCTCATGAAGCAAGCTCTTAAGATGTAAAATCAACTTTTATATCATGGCATAATTGCCTTCAGATTTCATGTTTTCCTTATAATTAGTATTATTATCTTGGGGTTTGGGTATCGGCTGGGGAGGAGTTTACTGTTACACTTGCATATGATCCATAATCCTTCACGATTCAACGCGTTTGTATGTATACGGCGTACTTTGGGGGATTCAAGCGAGAAAACAAATCGCTCTTGTTCTTTTAGAAAATTCCTTATATAGAAACTTAGATAGTATAGAATTTTATATTTGATGATATACTCATATACGAGCTCCCATTTTCGTTGTGATGTTGAATGCATTTCTCCCGCATTCGAAAAACTTCGCTTCGCCTATATACACTGCGTCGGGCTGTTATTAATACCATGTCTACGCGAAGAAGTTTTATTCATTCCAAATTTCCTTTGCGCTTTGGATTGTTATATTTGATTAAGCCGCATTACTAGAAGTAAAATTTTCAAGAGGCCAGTCGTCTGTGAGCAATTGTGAGCTCTCGTCCGTAAGACTCTGAAAAGCTAGTTATGGGTAAAAGAGACTTGAGATTAGCTGGCTAGTAACCAGGCATCTGTTTACCATCTCAATTTTCGCGAAGGATAATCTTTGAGGATAAGAATTGTGCTCAGTAAATACTGTATAATCATGCGCATGGTGTCTGGCCAACTCATTTTCGTTTCCCATGAAAAGAATATCAAAAGAGCTAGAACTTTCATGAACCAAGAAAACATCTATACCTCTCACTTTGTTTCAAGACTGGAATGACTTCCACGCTGATTAATTCTCAGGCTGACCGACAGAAAGTTCAGATTCAGCCCGATGATAATTGAATTCCACGCTATCACTTGTTATACCGTTGCAAAGTTATCGTTCAGCTAAGACTGGTTATAGTGTGTCAATCGATTGTGATTTACTTCGAAATTTGATTATTGGAATCGTCATATGTAACGGATGTCAAACACAAAATTTTCCTTGGATAACTATGATGTTCTGAAGACGTACTTTCACAGTTCAACACATGGCACCGTCGCTACTAGTAGCAGAACGCCGCCTGTCATTTATATTGTCAAGAAAAACTTCAACTATCGGTTCAACAGGGTATAGATATCATATCACCGTTCGTATCGAGATGCTTCCAGACCTGTCCAGATTTACAAGAAAACAATCCCCTCGAACTTTTCCCTCTTCGTGAAGTCTTTCAGAACAACAATACTTGGCCTCTATGTCAAGAATCAATTTGGTTGCACTATGCTTGCTGGTCAGAGATTCTGGAATTTGAGAGTCAGATATTGTCAACAGGATAATGAAGGCATGAGATGAGCCAGAGCAGTAAAGATTATAATTGGCGACAAAAATACAGTCGTCTAAATGCGAAGCATCTTTCCTTTAATCGCCAAAAGTTTTAATCGCTACTGATACTCAGTTGGTTTATCTCATCAACTCTTAATTATAGATACATTCAAGCTAGATACCAGCTCTGGGCGAGCCATTGGTTATGGACAGTACAATTTGAGCCAAAGTGAATGTCTAGAAAGTCTCTCTGATTGAACTCTAACGTCAGAATCGCTTAAAATTGCCCTAATAAGTCTACAAATGTGTTACATAGCTCAAATACTCGTGCTCAGATATCTACATACTCACTGGAAAGCATTCGTCAGCTAAGCATGCACAACTTTAATACTTCATTAGGTTAAAAAGCCAAAGAAGTTGTAACCTTCAGCATGCATCCATGCAAATCCCTCAGAATAGCCATCTACATATCATGCTCGAGAGGCCTAAATTCAAGTCTCCCTTGAAACCCTCATACTTAGCCAATTCGGGCTATATATCTGATATCCTTCGCGATGAAAAAACTTTCTATTTACTTTCTTCACCGTACAAATACCGCAAATCATAACTTTACTAGATATCGATATTAAAAATTAAGTGTCTAGAGTGAGGACGCAGCTTGGCTATCAGCACTGGCAATGACGATGTCTGGATAGACAGAATTTGTCATTGATATTCTCTTGAGGACTAGGCACTATAGACGATCATTCCAATCGATAGATCGATACTACACATACAATCCTGTGATGAAAAGACCTCCTTCAATGAGTCCATCGAAACTAAGAAGAAAGAGGATAAAACAAAACAGCCCCGAATATGAATCAACTGACCAAGTATGGTAACCGTTCAATAGACACCGAGCAGAGTTGATTGAATGCATCACTTACTTTTTCCTCCCCGCGCAACAGAACATCTGACTTCGAATTTCGAAACATCCCATGTGGAACTATACAACATGTACATCCCAGAGCAGATCAGGGGTTCAGATCTTGCACACCATAATGGCGGGTCAGTTCCCGCCCCGGGAATCTTGCATGCACCTACTACTTCTCTCCATCTCTTATGTTGCACATCTAAAGATTGTTTACTTTCACCTCTCCACCAATCGGCCTTGATTGCGAAACTTCAACCCCTTACTATAATCTTCACGATACCTGGAGATATTTGTTGCACATCTAAACATTGTTTACTTCTATTTACTTTGGATGATTAAACCAATCATCGTCCACAATTTCTTCCAAATACTTTAAAGTAAAGAAAATGTATAGCCCTAGAAGGCAAAGATTGTTTCTAACTATTCGCTGGCACGGCTGGCAGCTGTAACTAGATGCCGCTAATGATGAAGTGGGGTAGTAAGAGGTAAATCAGTGGGTACACCGCTCTTTGTACAACTCGGTGAGGGGTGTTTGTTGGTCATTGCTTTAAGAGGGTGGTGATTAGTGAGCACGGGGAAAGGTGGAATCGTGAAGGAGATCACGAATAAGTTGATATGTAATGATGCGTGGCAAAAAGTCTCGCTGACGCAAACAAACAAGATGAAACACAGACAAAGAAAAACAAATGTAAAGGGTACCAAAACCGGATGAATACTGATGAAACACATCAAGCATAATTGTCAAGTTCTAGCTATTGTAGATTTCAGAGAATGAATCAAGCATCCCCACAATACCCAAAAAACTCACTCACCACTCCTTTGCCAAGCGAAAGAGCTCCTCTAAGCTTACCTAGGTGCTCAATCTTCACAACCAGTTTCTTTCCACTGATACCCTCTTTCAACATATCAGAAAACTTTTGCGCACTTGTTATACCTCTCTATATAATCGCTACCGACGAAGCGATAACCACATACTTCTTCTCCAAAGCATATTTAAGAAATCATTGAAAAACAATGCACTCACATCTTGAGTATTAGTACCAAGAAGAGCAGCCGCGGACTTGAAGACGTCAACGTCTTCAAGGTTTGAATATTCTTCTGGCCAAGGAAGAGTCAAGACAAGTTCCCTCTTACCATGCCCCGTAGCCGATAAAATATCAGCCGGGAGTTGAGGAGTATCATTCTCTGTGATGGCGTCAAATCCAATTGGGAGATACACATCCGAAGTGTCAACTTCCCCAACAATATTTCTTCCAACTTTCGGATGCCTGTAATTGAAAGTGGTAGTTGCACCAACAGAATTAAAGCACTCGTGATGTTTCTCGCTAGCCGTCTCGAAGATATTATATCACACCAGATTACCAAGTTGTACAATGGCAGTCCCCACAGAAGACGCGCCTCCCAACTAACATTCCTTCATTTCTCTTCTCCCCTTTTCCAAGCATTTTCATAAAATCCAGTAGCAGATAGAACACCAAAGTAACCGTAGCCATGGGCATGGGAAAGGTACTCGCATCCTCAAAGTTCAAATCATCCGGAATATTCGTCGTTGCAGTTTCTCTACAGGATTGCCAAGCCCCATGATATATTTTGCCGTTGTAGACGACTGCCGCGAATCCAGTGATTCTTTCTCCGACTTCAAATTTCGTAACAGAGGAACCGACGGATTCGATAGTGTCTGAAAATTCACTGCCGAGGACGTTGGGATAGAAAGTGACGAAGAGATCTTATGCTTCGATTTTCAAATCGACCGAGTTGGCGGCTAAGTCATGAGTGCGAATGAGGAGCTTGTCGAGGGCGGGGTCAAGTTTAGGTCGGTATTCGGTAGTAATTTGACTTTTGTCGTCTTGACTATGGTATTGAGGTCGACTTGAAATTGAGGAGCAAGATGCAAATGATGTTTCTCTTCCAATACTAGAGTTCTGGTAGACATATATTATTCTACAACAAGAGGTCATCGCCATACCATTGTGGGCATACTGAACGTACCTCGCCGCAAGCACGCGTCATGATTTATGATACACCATAAAATCTACAAGAACCGAGTGCTCTGGCCTGCGTAATAGTAATCCAAATGCTAAGAAGCAGCTACGAGTCCCACACTTAACCGTTAAAGTTCACGGAATTTTCCCCACAGAATAGGTTAACTCCATTGACATAGGTAATCTGATAATGACGGGTTTGTGACTATGGCTAGTGGTTGAGGTAACATCACGTGAAGCCAGACTAGTCCTCTTAGTATTCTCTAGTGCCAAATTGAGTTTATACTGCGATTATAAATTCTGTCTATGGCCAATAGCATAACTCAGTACCATAACGGAAAGAACATTGGATCTGCTACCTGATATCGATACAAACGACTGACAAAATATCATGGAGACACTGCGCGAAAACGACCCTTTGATGTGGACCAAGGAGGCCCAAACTTTTCAAGGCATATTGAACGACGTGAAGAAAGCTACGAACAAGAGTCATAGAAAGTTTTTTCAAACAAGTAAGACCTTTCCAAAGAACTCTCTTTGCAAAATCATCCACCAATTTACTCCTCGCTAACGAATGGTCAATACAGTCCATGCTAGAGATATAGTCACTCGTACTCAAGACTGGGTAAAAACTATACAACTTAAACTTTCTTATGAGCAGGAAAGAAGAATTGCTCATAGAAATGATGAAATCAGTCTATTGACAGGTTACTATGTAGAAAGGAGATCCATCTTGAGATCTCAACGACACTCGAGTGACGCTCACCCCAAAAAGATGCATGATCTGTCTCAGAAGATGGTGGAGCAGCACAAAAGATTGGTGGGAAATGAAAGAACTATAAACGAAGTAGAGGACATGGAGAAAATGGCCCGAATTGCGATGAAGAATATTGCTTACCGCGCCAAATACTCTTTCAAAAGTAAGAAAAATCTTCCTAGGGTGCTATTGAAGTCCCGACCTTGTGGCACTTGCACAAGAGGCAGAGAACAGAAATTCAATGAGGGAATATTACCCAACCTTTATTTCCAGCGGGCATTATCAGACCGTGGGAGATCGAGGTCTCAGAGAACACTGCTGAAAACCCAAAGACAAAGGAGAAAAGATCAACTGACGTTTTTACCTGGTCCACACGCGATCAATCTCTTCAAAAGAATTCGGCCTCATTCCCCGAAGGCGGTCCCTCTAGACCAGAAGATAGCTCAATCAAATTTGCCCCAGGGTCCGACGAACGAATTTCACAAGTTCACAAGTCTGCCACTTGAACTTCGTCGAATGATATGGAAGGCTGCACTTCCGGAAGGTCGCCATGTCTTTGCAGACGATTGGGAACTTGGACTATGTCATCTCCTACCATCACCTAAGGCGTCTGATTCTAAGAATTCCCTTCAATTGGTCTGCAAAGAATCACATGAAGTTGTACAAGAACGTTATACGTTTGTATTCCAACCAATAAGTAATGGGGCGGCGGCACAATACCCTGAAAAGATTACCGCACTTAATCTTCTACCTTTCAACCCGGACAAAGATATCGCCAATATATACTTATAGTTAGAGGAGAGAGACACTTGGGAACATGAATTATGTGGACTTACTCCAGTCAAGCATCTGTCACTGGATGGCGAATATTTCTATGACATAGACGCAATCGAACGCATAGAAGCTGCATGTCCAAATCTCGAAATTCTGACAATTAGAGTCGAGGGAAATGTTTTCTTTCGGGACCTCATTGAATATGATCCCCGTATCAACTTTGAACCCATAGATATAGATTCCAGTTTCTTTGACAATCTAGCAGCTACAATATCCAATGGAAAGGGTTGCCCATCTATGAAAGCACAGCGCTATGGAGAATTGAGAGACAAGTACCATAAACACACAAAGCTTCTCGATCGCATCAGGGGAAGAAACTCTGAGTATTGGAAGCGGGTGAATATGAGGGTCGTTTTGTTACAGAAGCCAGTCTGCAGTTGGCCATGTCGGCATCGTATATAAGGAGGGCATACCTTTGATGTTTTAGTATGTTTGATATAACGAAAGATAGTGGATTCTTATCTTGGGGTCAACAGGGGTTTCGTGAAGGGGAAGAATTTCAATATGAGGTGTTTTCATTTGTATTGTATATCTTGATACCTAGCTATGGAAAGATAATTAGATATGGGATTTCAGATGTTAAGCTAGATATCTTGATTTGAAATAGATTCTTGTATTGGATTATTGAATAGCAATTGCAATGTATGGTGAAAATCTCCAAGCAACGAAGCTGGAGCTCACTGAACTCTTTCGTGAAGCCACAGCAGCCACAGCAGCCACACATGAGCCCTCTCACACCAAGGCTGAATCATAGCCTCATCAACTTTTTCTAAATCAAACCTCTCCCTCATCTAGAAATCAATTATCTAAGGACTCACTATTTCTTTCTCATGTATGATATATAACATGCCACTCTTCACTCTTCCCATATCTGATACATCTCAAACATCCGCCACCACTCCTCAAATCCACTTCGCACCTCTCTCTATACGATCCCAAAAACGAAAACGACGCGATAGCGATAGCGATCAAGATGACGAGTACAATAATGATTATATCACGAACACAAATACCAATTCAGGAAAGGGAAAGGAAAAGGAAATAGATGATGGAGGAGCGTCATACCCTTCTGCAGAAAACACAAATCCATTGAGTTTAACGCCGGCAGAGGTAATGCAATATCGATTAGCTGGCTTGGGCCTCGACAAAGAATTACCATCCAAAATTGGAGTTAAGAATTGGCCGCATAGAGGTTTACCTTCTAGATATTCTGTCACTTCCGATGATCGCGACTCTGCTGTAAAATTTCAAGACGATGAAGACGAGGATTCCGAAGAAGAATCCGCCAAAAGTCGGAGAGAAAGGGAAAGACGTAAGAAGGAAGAAAAGAAGACCGGGAGGTCAAATTTAAAGATTCAACATTTGAGTGTATTGGTTGCGATTATGATGAGGAATTTGGAAGAGAGGGATATGGAGAGGGCGGGACGGGCTTGGGGTTTACTTTTACGGATGCAGATTTCGGGGAAGGGAATTGAAATTAGGAAGACGGGGTTTTGGGGTATCGGAGCTGAGTTACTGATGAGGGGTGTGACGAACAAACAGAGAAAAGAATGGTGGGAAGAGGATATGGGAGAAGCGAGTGGTGATGATAACAATAATGACGTGGAAACAAAAGGAGAGGAAGGCGCAAAAGGGGAAGACAAGAGAGGCGAAGAAAAGAGATATGGTACAGCTGAAGGACTCCTCAAAGTCAAGGATTATTACGAACGTCTTATTCTTCAATATCCTTACAAACGACAATTCCACGGTTCAGTTACTGCGCTCGATTTCTGGCCTGCGATGCTTGGGTGTGAAATCTATGGAATACAGTTTGAGCATAAAGATGGTTTACGAAAGATTGCCAAGCAAGCAGAGAAGGACGAAGATGGGGATATAAGTGATAGTGACATCAGCGACGAAGAAGATTTAGATGATAATGATGAAGAAGGGGATCCAGGGGATAAAGCATTCTTAGCCCATCAACGTCGCCAAGACCGTCTTCTTAAAAGGCGAAAAGAAAAACGCTGGGAGGAAAGAGATGAAGTTCGACGAGCAGCATTAGTAGCCACGGAATTGGTAGCTCAAAGAATGGATGAATTGATGACGACGCCTCCATACTCTGATTCTAAAGTCCTGCTTCGTCTCAGAGGAATGGTAGCTCTATACATTGGAAATCTATGTGTACCAGAAAAATGGGAAGGTGATGAGGAATGGTTGGGTAAAATGAGAGGTGGAGCGATGGAGGCTGATAGAAGGTTTCTGGGGCGACAACGAGAGGCAGAGGTTAGAAGGGGGGTGGAGAAGAGGGAGGATGAGAGGAGGAGGGCTAGAGGCTTGTTTGGGAAAATTGGGGTCGAGTGGGATGATGGAGATGAGGGGATGGATTTGGATATGACTTTGGAGGGATATGAGGGGGATGAATGATCTGGGATTGTATGATCAAATTAAAGGCGGGCATGTCATCTAGGATTGGTATACTGAAATCAAGGAGTCCTGGAATAGGTGGAGTTATAGGATAGATACCCCTTTTATCTTTATTTTTTTCCCGTTAGGGTCTCGTAACTATGTTGATTTATGGAAACGTTTCTTCATATTGATCTATTCCTTTCACACCGACTTATCTCGACGTTTCTTTCGTCGGTGTACATTACCCTAGCTCACTGATCTTCAATATAGGGCTATAAAGTTTCACTAGTCAAGAGACCGTAATTGATTTACATGGACATATATGCATATATGCATACATGCATATATTATTTCAATAATCAATCTGATAGTCACTGAAACCAAAGCAAACATAGGAAGTCAAATACAACAGGGAAATTTCTTAACATTCGTCATTAATTCTTTTCTCATTAAGTAATCTATTCATCGATTGTACCCGATAGTGGTATGGTATCATAAAACCCGGTAACCTTTTCCAAAACGCCCATTAAATGCTCATTACCGTGCATGCCGCTCATAAATCATGTGTTTGCCTCATTCTCCATAAGGCTGGTTCCCACTTCTCATGCGCTGTAGACGCTCCAGTCAATAGCAGCTACATTATCGTAACAGCTAACCGTTGCGGCGGAAGCATCTTCCGCTCCACTGCCCTCACTGCATTGAGGCAACAATGCAACATCTGAACATCCAGCTGGGGTCTCTTGGCTATACCCTCTGTAGAAGAGTTGAATAGCAGGACCATACAGAAGCGTAGTGTTGCAAGCGTAGAAAGTTTCTCCCTGGTATCCATGAAGCTGGGTAGTTTGGAACGGAGATGTAGTAAGTCCTACGTAAGGTTGACCAGCTCCGGCATTGATTTCTACCGTCGAACTGCCGGTAGACGAAGATGCAGGGTCGGAAGGTGTGATGGTGAGGGATTCGGGGAAGGAGTCGGATCCGCTGCCGGAATCGGTAATGGTGGAGGAGTTGCCGAAGCGAACATCGGTGGCGGTGCCGTTGATGTAGAAAATGCGGGGATTGGCTTCGCTGGTGTCTTCAGCAAGTACTGCATATGCAGTTCCGGCGCCGGTGTGATAGGATTCGAGAACGAAGTGGTTGATGGCGAGATCGCCGGAGGTAACGTTTGCGACCAGTGTGAAGTGAGTAGATGTGGATTTGGGTGGTGTAGAGTAGGTTTGTCGTCTGGTGGGAGCGGCGGAAGTGACGGAGGTAAGGAGAGCAAGTGTGCTCAAGATATTGGTGGTTGAGAATAACATTGTGATGAGTTTGTGTTTGTGTGTATGTGGTATGTGGTTTGGTAACGTATGAAAGGATGTGTGAACCTTATGTAGCTAGAGTTTATGGTATAGCTGATTCTAGTTACTTCTTCTGAGGAGGCTTTGATGTAAACACTGCCTTGATAATAAAGGATAAGTTATTTTGCAATAGGCTTTGCTTTGATGGTGAATAACAAATTGAAGTGGCTTGTATGATAACTCAAATGGAGAGCTTCCTCGAGACCTTTATATTATATCGCATTCCCAATCACCCCACAATGATCTTGTACATCATACGGTCAATATCTTGGAAATGGCGGGTAAATAGTAATGGTACTACCATTAATCGTGTTGGTGGCTGGTCATCGCCCCAGTGTTCTTCCCTAGTTCTCGACGATCACCATCATCATCCACTCAGAATCATCGCAGGCGTAAGTTTAAATATATTGAATACATTAGTCTTCAGGTACGAAAGAGAACCCTGAAAAGGCTGTGAACCCAACTCCACAAATTCGGGAAAGATTGAAAATGTGCAAAGGGCAAATAATTGGAAGATCGGGAGAATGATGTTATGCCAAGCTCGCTTAGACTTTTTTGATCCAATAGCACCCCTTCATCAGAAAATCCTAAGCCATTTTCAGCCACGACCGCAGATACTGTGCCTATTAAGAATTTTTCTCATGTCTCTGTTCCTAGATGCGATCATCACCAGGGGCACGGATACGGATCTTTTCTATATTTGAATGAGGGGAAAGGATTGGATGAACATTGTAAGTGTTAATATCCCGACGTATGTTGTACATCATAACCGGCAGATACGGATGGATTTAATCCATGTCAGAGAGCCAACATTTCGTTTCCGGCGATGACGATGCTTTTCGTATGGGTGTATTGCATGCCTGAATTCTTTCACATATCTCAATGTGAAAATTCTACAGTATAGCGCCAGGAATAACGCTATCACACTATAGCTCGAGCTATCAAAAGAGCTTGATAAGGCCATAGGTACCACCGATGCTAACAAGATTTTCACGTAAATAGCTTCAATCGTGGAAGCTAATGCTCAAGTGCGGCACGTGTGTGGCTTGATTTTCATGCATCGCTGTTACCGGCATACAAGATGCGCAAAGAATGTTTGGAGTATCGCGAGAGCCGCGAATATGAAGATTTATTTAGATATTCTACGCCTTGTAAATACATATCGTGTTGGTGTGTCTTACTTCATTCAGATTACCTCAATACCAGACCTTTCTAACAGTTGTAAATCGTATTACACGCCGTATAGAAACTGTAAATTTTTCCAACGTCAGATCTCCCAGCACTTGGATATTGTATCTGCGTATTCGGATATCTGCGGACATCGGCGTTGCCGAATACTCTTCTGTCTGACAAATATTCATGTAAGTAATTGTACGACCCGAACTCAAAGTAGAACAGAATTACACCAAAACGAAAACCTTGCCGAGCTTGCCACTGCGTTTTGACAGACCGATTAGGATTACACGGCTTGACTTGGTATTGAACACGAACAGTATTAACCCGGTTTCTCGCTGAGTGAGTTGGCACACTTTGAACGAAAAAAACGGCACACCAAAACCATCAAAATCGACCCTTTCTTTCAAACACTATTATTTCAAAATTGAATAAAAATTTGAAAAGATAAGATAAAATATACAAATCAAAGATATATTATAAATAATAAGCATTTAAATAATCTATTCCAATTTCAAATAAAAAGTATTGATTATTAATTTAAAAAGAGAATTTTTGGAAATGATATTGATTTTTGGTGTGCCGTTTTTTTCGTTCAGAATATGGTTGGGAGATCCGCCACCTTTCATCGAGATATTCTCTGCTCCCCTCCTCGTTTAATTATTATAGGGGGACAACATGAAGTTCTATGTATCTTATGAGAGCGATACAATTTTTGACATCAATGAAGTGAAGGATCCCTTATCAAGACCCATCTTCCAGATGGATTGTGCTCATTTACCCCGCAAAACAAGGCAGCGACCTATCATAACGACATGGATGGCAAACGGCGTTGCGATATTCAATTCCGGACTCCGAACTCCAACTATTCAATTGTTCGCCGTATGAGTCTTATGCCGTGTGTTGAGATACTAAATATGCCTCGATATATACACAATTCATGATATAAATGAAGTACATCGTGAATGATTCCGGTCCCGTTGATTCCCTACTCTCCATATGCTAATCACCATGTCCTCCTCACCAGAACTTTCCCAGCCCATCATCTTCGACCCCGCGAAGCATCTCCCACTCCTCCCCGCGTTCGTCCATCTCCACAAAACCTGCGTCGAATCTCCGCCCCATCCAATTCTCACTTTCCTCCCCCCTTTTCCGCCGGAGAAAATCTCAAAAGTAGAATCATGGTGGCAAGATCGCTTCTCCGAAGTAAAAGCTGGAACGCGGCAGATTGTTTTCGTGATGCTTCAACCTAAAGAAGGAGAGAAAGTACAAGTAGCAGGTGTCTGTATGCTCTCCACACCAACATGTGAAACTGGGCCTCATAGAGGATTTGTGGAGAAATTCATGGTAGATCCGGAGTTTAGGGGAAAGGGTGTGGGGACGGGGATTATGAAGGCAACGGAGAAGGTTGCGGAAGAGAGAGGTGCTTGGTTATTGGTATGTTCTTACTATCATAGATTTACTTCATTCCATTTGGTTCGGTTTGTTGACATGCCAATAGATGCTTGATACAGATGTAGGAAGTTCAGCGGAGGGTATTTATAGAAGAATGGGGTACATAGAGGTTAGTTAATCTTGTTTTCATGATGGGATGAAGATGTTACTGGACGCAGACTAATTGGGGAACTAGTGTGGAAGAATCCCGGAGTATGATGTGTGGTCTCAAACGGGAGAGTTGAAGACGGAGGTTTTCTTTTATAAGAAATTAATAGGTGCGGAGAAGAAAGAATAGAGAGAGGTTGCTGGGAGCCTAAACTGATAGCATGGGGATACTTGGTGAACGTCAGAAATGGTGGTCAAGATAAAAGATATCATTAAAAGTTGGGTAAATAAGGAGACGCCGATTCACGTGTTCCGGAACAACCACGCGTGCTAGAGCGCAGAGCAAAACAAAATCTAAGAGGGGAAGGAGACGTCGACAGAGAGGATGTGGTTAATTCGTGGGTAGGGATTGAGCTTGACTGGGTCTTGCCAAGTATTTTTGCTTAGTCATGATGAGATGATTTTGTTGGTCTGTTTGTCCTCACTTCTATTCAACGTACTACGTATCTCTCACCACCACGCATTCCAGGTCTGCTCCAGGCACTCTTCTCAAATTGTTGTTGTTGGCTGATTAATTGTCTTTGGGGCTCTCAATCTGAATGCCCACGCGGCCGGCAATGCTGTGCATTGGACTGGGCAGGATTGAAAAACACGCAAATCAATGTTCATCTAAGAGGGCTCTTATGAAAGAGAAAACTATGTTCATTGATGTTCGTTCATTTAACTAACGCGATACCTAGCTTGGGAAGTAGAAAGCATTAACCCAAATCGCCACGAAGACGGTTCCAGAATAAGGGGATAGACTCGTGCCGCCTAGAACTTGTCCCTTTGAAACGAGTACTTCTGATCGCACCATAAGATAGCCCTATCAAACATCAAAGTTGCCAGTGAGCTCAGTAAGGAAATGAGAACTTATGAACCTGCCACTAATTATACTTACAAAATTTACCCAAGGCTACTTTGTACCAGGGACGAAGGCTGCTGCAATGCTGACTTCTTGACCACCAAATGATTCTCCCCCAATGCAACCTTTTATCTCCAAATTTCGGCCCTTTACTTTTATCCCAAGCTCGAAATCGACTCTATAATACCTCAATAGTTTGAGACCGTCCTGCTCTATTGTCTCCTGGATAGCTCCAGATCTGATCAATTCGCCGAAGTCCAAATGAACGGTTCCGACTATTTGAGCTCCTTTACACTGTTAGACAAGCCAAACGTTTTGAACCCTGAAAATACATACCTCTGTTCTTAGGGTGTGTAAATTTGTAATGTTGCTCAGTGCTAGTGTCCGAGACATATAATTCTTGTTCGTAGATAAAGGTCTTTCGTGTTGCGGGAAAGATGAAATGTACGTCCATACGATATTCTTTGGCGGCCGGGATAACTTCTCCCTGGGTGATGGTCAGTATTATAAGGGGCGAGTGTCGAGAGAAAGTCCAACTCACCTTCTTGACTACCCAATCCATCACCTCCAAATATGGTACACCGTCACTTGGATCGATCATTGGTTTAACCTTTTTATGTGCCGGGATACCTATCGGATCGTGTTCTTCCTGCAAGAAGAATCCGTAGCTGCATAAGCTGATTCTCTCTAGCGCATCGTTTTCCTTATCGAGCGCCCGCAAGATTCCGCCGCTGGCCATCGCAGTTTCTCTATCACAAGTTCATCAGCTCAGTCAAACATTTGACTCGGGGTGGGATCTTACAGGTATTCCGGATCATTTACGGTTTCCAGTCTGATGAGAATACCCTCGTCTCTTTCGAGTTTTCTTAGTCGTCTTTCCAATGTCTTTCTGAGAGATGGATTGTTAGAAAATCCTCCAATTAATACAACTCTCTATATTGTGCCAGCACGAATTAGCTCTTTTCAAAACGCTAGGAGTTTCCTCCATCAATACCTTTATAGTGAGTCCAGCCTCTCTCGACAGCTTGATCTGATCGAGCATTAACTCCATGTTGCCTCGGAGGCATCTCTCAAACATTCTCCAGAAATCGTTTCTAAATAGTGTTAGTTGCACGACCAGCAAAAGGGCAGAGTTTCATCTACCTCTTAATTTTAATGCGATTGTCTGCGAAGCCCTTTTCTGGATTTTCGCGAAGGCCTTGTATGTGGAGAGAAATCGTTGCCATATTCCTATCTGTCACATCCATTATTCTCTTCAATGAGTTTTCGAATTTAATCGTTTGCTGGTCAACAATTCCTTCAATAGTCCTCCCATCGGTCTCCAAGTCAGACTTTTCACTTTCCAGGCGACCAAATAGATATTCTCTAAATGCTTCGTTCAAGTAGCTGGAGTCGTAAAGTCCGCCTTTGCACGACCAGTAGATAAACTATATGATAAGATGTATGATCCTACCTTTTGCAGCTACCTCTTCTCTTTTTAGTTTAAGAGGCTTCGCATCACCAACAGTATATGTGGTAGCATCAACTGTTCCTCCACCGGCGTCTAAAAGTATAAAAGTTTCTCCTCCCTTCACACAGTCAGTTGAAGAACCTTTAATGGAGCATTTATACTTACAGTAATGCTCTTGCTGTATTCAAGCACGTAGGCTGCCGCTGCTTCAGGTTCTGATACAAGAAACATGTTGTTAATGCTCCCAAGTCCTGTTTGCTGGATAGCGATTTCCATGGCGCTTTGCATTTTTCTGCATGCACTGGGCGACCAGATTACAGGTACGCATAAAACATGTTCCACGATTGTTGTATCTTTGAGTCTCCGGATATCGTTTAAGTATATCTTCGCGTGCAAAAAGAGCTGCTCGAGGTATTGAGCAATAAAATCCTCGTTGGCTTTGATGTACCTTTTAGCTTTGAGTGTCTTCAAAACTGGTTTCAATTCCTCGCGGATCTTCTCAGTTTCATAACTGGTGTCTAACAACAGTTTCGACCGCGTGATACAATTGTATTGTTTCTTATCCAAATCCGGCTCGCTCAGTTTGTCTTGCACCTCGTAACCCCAATACATGAAATTCGGCCTTAAATCAGGTTGGCCTTGAGCATCATCTGAATCATCATCATCATCATCTTCTTCGTCGTCAAATCTCAGCATCGGCTCATCGATGTCTGCATTTCTCTCTATCATCAGTTCTTCCAGCTTGGCTTTGGTCGGATACCAACTCTCAGTCGGCACGTCAAATCGAGGCTTCTTTTGAATTGACATTGGATCAGTGGCATATCCCCTCACGATTCCGATGTCATCTTTATTGCTGGCAAAAGCCACACAACTAAATGTCGTTCCGAAATCAGTTGAGATGATCAGACGGTCAACTTCATTCTCGTTTCGACTGTCGATCTCCATTGGCGAGCCGCCATTGATGGCAGCCATGTTGTCTTCTGTTGCAAAGAAGTTTGATTCACGAGGCTCTTGTTTTGGGCGATTGGGAGCCTTCGACGCACGTGATGAGAACATTTCTGACTCTGGTGAGTTCACTTTTGAATTAGCTAGAATATTTTGGCATGTTCGATTGTTTATGAACGTATGAGACAATGAGAGGGAGTCAGAAGAGGAGTTCATGATTATATAACTAACCTGGAAGATGAGTTTCTGTATGAGGTTGAATGATTTGATGGGTGCCAACTTCTAACACTTTAGTGAAGAAGGACAATCAAAGCTGACAAGCTATTGGAGACGAATTCTTCGTATGCTCGTATGTTCGTATTTCAGTATAGCCTCGATCGCGATGTCGACCTTTTCATATAACATTTAAAATTATCAATCAGGAATGAATTAAAAGTGTACTAGGTACGCAGAGAAGTGTATGTAATTCCTCCACGATCCGCTCGCGCGTTATCACGTGTCCACATTCACTCATCTCGCGACAATATCTTTTTGATTGGAAGTTTTAATAAAGTCATGCCGCTTCATATCATGTAGGTATCCGAGACTCGAATCCCACAAATATTTTACAAACCCTAAGAATTCTCGATCAATCAACTTCAACCTCAACCTTAATCAATTTCAACCACCATCAACTCCAACCACCATCAACTCCAACCACCATCAACTCCAACCACCATCAACTCCAACCTCCATCAAATTCAACCTCAATCAACTTCTCTCAAGATCTTGAATGAAAAATGGCCCAAAAACCCATCGTCGCAAAATGGCTGGAGAGTCACGTTGTTCAATTGCTCTCTTGGGCTGATATTGCAACCAAGCATGAAAATATTGATTTTGACAAGACTGTAGTGTCTCACCTCAAGAAAAAGTGCGGGGTGGATTATACTAGTAAACAAGTCTCTCGAAAGCTGCAAGGTTTACTGGATAAATGGGGCACCCGTGACAAAGATAGTACTCGAAGCAGAACTATCATAAACAAAGGTTGCATCTGTCTGGTCAATCTTCCAGATGCTTTGAGAAACCAAATCGCGCTTGCTTGTGAAGACTTTGAAGTTGAGCTCCGCGCCAGCAAGCAACCGTCAAGATCTACCGATAGCGGCTCGAAGTCGAAAAAACATGAGCGTAATAATGCTCAGGCTAATACTCAAAAGCCAGCACCTGAAGTGCCAGGCGAAAAGACTTCCGGCTCAACTCTGCCCAAGACTCCTATGAAGCTTAGGAAAAGAGTTGCTAGTTCGATTCCAGAGCAATCTCAATACGCCGCAAAGAGAAGAAAGCTCACTGTTCGTTTAAACCCCATTCTCATGATCTCTGCTTTTTATCTGAACAAAAACTGACCGTTGAACAAAATAGCGCGATTCGACCTTTTCACCAGAACCACAGGGCAAGGAAACCCACAATCCAATTCTTTCCAAAGCACATACCAAGCGTAAGATCAGAGACCCCGATCTTGACACAGAGGTATCTCAATCTGCCACCAAGAAAAGAAAGGTCAATGTTAGTATATCCTCAATGTTAATACATATTAGTCGTTTGGATATATACTGATGTATGAAAAAAATAGCCTGTTTTGAATTGTTCACCTGATCCCCTCTCACGCACTCACCATCAATCTTCTCACATCATCGAAGATAGCCAGGATGAAGACACGCAAACGGCCAGTGAGAATGGTCAAACTAAAGCTCGTGTTCAGTCGTCAACATCTGTTCGCAAGGGAAGACTATCACAAAGATGTGATCATTGTCGATAAAGGAAGGTGGCATGTAATGGCGCTCGTCCTGCTTGCTCCAATTGTACGAAGAAGGGCTTGCAAGGCAGTTGTTCATACAAGAACGCACCAGCAGTATCCGAATCTCGTGAAAAACGTCTGAGCTTCAGTGAACTGGCTCACCATGTCGAAGATGACATGACTGACGAAGAAACAGGATGCATCTGCATGAATATACAGACCTATACCGACTGGGTTCAGTGCAAAAACTGTAGTATATGGCAGCATTGTGTTTGCGTCGGAGTGGAAATCACAGAAGCAAAGAACATAGAATTTTCGTGCGAAAGATGCAGCACCGAAGACCCTTATGAGGAGCACATTGAGAAGGAGCCATTGTCGAAAAGCAGCGAGATGTGCGATAAGTCAAGCAATGAATTGCGAACTGACCGTATATTGCTTGGTTTGGCGAACGAGGAAATCTCACGTCTGCGAGAGATTGTCGAAGAAAAAGATTTGGAAATTATCGAAATAGAAGAGAGCCGAGAGAGAGTAGACATGGATGCACGACATCTAAGGTCGAAACTGTGGATGTTGGGAAGAGATTCTCCAGAGGTTGCTCTAGATAAAAAAGATCAAGAGATTAAAATCTTAAGGAAGGAACAGCAGACTCGTCGATTCTTATCAAGGTTTACACAACTCGGTGCCACATCCGACGAGACCTTCGGACATGAGAGTGTTCAAAATATGGTTGATGCATTTGGTATAACTGATCAACTACCATTCGGTTATGTTCCAGTAATTGTCCCTCCCGGGCTGGATCAGTACCAGGAGCTTGAAAAGATCATTCTTGATATTTTCGGCCAAGACGGAACACCCCGACAGACAGCTGAAGACCTTGGAGCCAGCCTTTCATCCATGGACACACTCGCGGTTCACAGAGCTCTGACAGCAAGCTTCCTGAAACTCTGGGTATTCGAGTCCGATTTCCCGCAACTTGAGGGCTCATCCTCAGAGTATGTAAAGAGCATCCGAAAAAAAGTGATTGATTCAGGTGAGTTTAACATCTCCACGTTGAATACAAAATATATTGCTAATTGACTACCAGACGGACCGAACGCAATGAGAAATATTGATTTGGCTGCTCGTTATGATGTAATCTCGAGTGTAAAGTTCAAACACCAATACATCTACCCCGAATCAGAACGTCTAACTAAAAAATACTCCGAAATTATGGAACCACTATTTGCCAAGAATCCTGGTAGCGAGGTTTTCAAGAATTGGAATGGATTCTCAACTTGGAATGATGATAAGGAGACATGGCAGGATCGCCAATCTCGACTCATTGGAATGTTTCGGCTGGCCTTGAAAAGCAAAGCAGAATCCACATTGAATTTTAGGGATTATGAGTTGGTTGCATTTGCACCAGGTACTCCATACGACCCTAAATCTATGACCAACGAACTCGCTCATTATAGAAAAGCTGGTGGAAATAATAACGATTGGGTTGTCGAATTTTGCGTTCAGCCGGCAATTTATGTACACGAAAAGGAGAGACCAGATGATTTCATTAGCTCCCAAAGCTTTGTGCGCAAGACTGTACGAAGTGGAATTGGTCTGACACCATCTGTTAAAGCTGAAGTGCTTTTACGACGAAAGGATGGTGGCTCTTAGGTTTGATTTGGAATGATGATGCCTGCAAAGTAGGCGGGTTGAATGAGCAGCTCGCAAGGACTTACCAATTCACAAGGATGAAATGTGTACGACTAATAATGTATAATAACTAGTGTAGAGACTAGAAACTATCGTACCTTTGAGCTTCTCAACTTCCGAGAATAGATATTAATACATAAAAAAATGTAGCAAAGTTCACATGTCTATCGTTTGTGATCTTGTGCCATTGCAACTCCCAGTCTCTCTACAATACATCTTCAAGCTTTCGCATATTGAGAAAACTCGTAATTTGGACTAATTAGGAGTGTTTTCTTGCAGCTTTAAATCATCCATAGGGATCAACTCTTATTTTTCCGGAGTGGTGCTGATCCGGTCATCAATATGTATGCCGAGAAGGGTGACCAGTCGTAGGTGATTTTACCCCACGAAAACATCAGCATTGAGCCATCTCGGCCGGTACTCACCGTCTCATCGGGTTTCAACCAATTAGTTGATCTGGAAGATCTCGGCATATCTCACTACTACCTTCCTAAACATATATTCACACAACATACCATGTTACCTGCATTTGCTTATCATAGTTTAGTGCCATAATTAGATAAACTGTTGAAGATCAACAATGTTTGTACACGTCGAGTTTACGATGTGCTACATTCTACAGAGTTGGGACTGTTTGTTTTATCCCTGTCAGCCTTAATTAAGGTCTTCAATCGTCGTCGGAAAACCCCCAATTTCCATCGACTTTCAATATGGTGTTAAAAGGTAGGAATACAGTAGATGAGAATACCCTTCATGTCACATCTATCTTCCAGAACACAGGCGATCACGCAGTCATCGATCGTCAAGTCGACACCGACGAAGAGATTCTTGTCTCTTTAGGCTACAAACAAGAATTCAAAAGAGAGTTATCAATATGGTCATCTTTTGGAGTTTCATTTTCCTGTCTAGGCCTTTTGCCATCGATCGCATCGACTCTGGGCTATAATCTTGGGTATAGTGGAACAGCGGGCTCGGTATGGGGATGGCTCGCTGCGGGGATCTTGATACAATTTGTAGCATTTGCGATGGCAGAATTGTGTTCGAGTATGCCGACGGCGGGTGGTCTTTATTACGCTTCGGCTGTTTTGGCACCGGAGGGCTATGGACCTTTGTGTTCTTGGGTATGTTCTCATTTCCCCGATATTTGAATCTGGATTAACGTGTTGAGAGATAACCGGGTGGTCGAATTTTGCTGGTGAAGTAACAGCACCGTGTGCGGTTAACTATGCACTCGCAGCTATGATATTGACAGCTGCTCAAATTGTTCATCCGGATTATGTTGTTCAAACATGGCATGTTTATCTTTTGCTTTTGGCTTTGCTAGTCTTACAAGGTCTTCTGGCTATGAATTCTACTAAGTTTATTGGAGTATTGAATACAGTTGGGACTATCACGAATGTGATTGTACTCTTAATCTTTGTCGTTTGGTTCCCAGCGGGTTCGATCAATGAGCCGAAAACAAATCCAAGTAGTATTGTATGGACTTCTGAAGGTGTTGCTAATGGGACGGAGTGGCCTACTGGATTTGCTTTTTTGATGGGATTCTTGTCTGTTATTGTAAGTCAGTCAAATCTTTGGTGCAGACTAAACTAACATGAAGTAGTGGACATTGTCTGGCTATGATGCACCATTTCATTTGAGCGAGGAGTGCTCAAATGCAAATATTGCTGGACCGAGGGCTATTGTTATGACGGCTCAGCTGGGGTTATGGCTTGGTTGGGCAATCATTTTGGTCATTGCGTATACTGTGAAGGATATCCAAGATGTGGTTTCTGGACAGTATGGTCAACCTATGGTAAGCACAAACTTTCAGGAGACAGAATTGGAATTCTTGACTGATTTCGCAACAGGGAAGCTTGTGTCTCCAAGTACTTGGCCCAAAGGCTGGACTTGCGATGTTTTCACTCAACATGGTCGCTCAATTTTTTGTTGGGCAAGGGTAAACCACGAAATTTCCCATATCCTTTGACTTGTTTGTCAAAGAAACTTGGCTAACCCCTATCTTCAGTGTCACAGTCGTATCATCCCGCGTCGTTTATGCCTATTCCCGCGATGGTGCTCTCCCTGGTTCTCATTGGCTCAAGCAAGTAAATCCTCACACCAAAACACCCGTCTACGCCGTTTGGTTTGTCCTCACTCTAGGTGCGCTTCTCGGTCTTCTAATGTTTGCTAGCCCGGTGGCTATTGGGGCTGTCTTTAGTATGGGTGCTATTGCACAATATATTGCTTTTGTATTCCCTATTGCGTTGAAAGTTTTTAGCGCGAAGGGGAAGTTTCGTCCTGGTATTGTTCTCCGTATTCTTTATATCCCCCTTGTTATTCTCCTGTTTATCAACTTGGAGTTTTTGACTGATTAGAGATAGGTCCCTGGAATCTAGGTCGTTTCTCAACACCTATTGGTGTCGTGGCTGTCGGATGGGTATCTCTTATAATTCCAATTCTTTGCTTTCCGTCAGTTACAGGCGCGGACCTGAATGATCTGAATATGAATTACACATGCTTAATATACGGAGGTACGATGACTTTGGCTATGTGTTGGTATGCGATTAGTGCTCGGAAATGGTTCAAGGGGCCAAAGATCAATGTGGAGCACATGATTCATAGAGATG
Organism: Botrytis hyacinthi; assembly: GCA_004786245.1. Taxonomy (NCBI): domain Eukaryota; kingdom Fungi; phylum Ascomycota; class Leotiomycetes; order Helotiales; family Sclerotiniaceae; genus Botrytis; species Botrytis hyacinthi. Next base: position 39,169 of record PQXK01000119.1, on the reverse strand, counting down.
GTTCCGGGACTGGATCTCGGAATGGGGAGATGGACAACGCTTTTGTTGGAAAATATGGGCAGACGGTGGGTGGGGATGGATCAGACGAGACTAGGGATGGGAAAGAGTTGAATGGGTGAGAAAGAAGTCGGGGTGAAAGTGATGATGAAGTAGTATTTCGCAAGGCAGTATAAGTAGCGACATCTGGGCTCTAAGCTCTAAAAAGAGATGGAGAGACGAAGAGAACAATAGATGTATTTACAACCCTCGCACAAAAAGCAAAATCAATGAAAGTTTCGCACCAAGTGTGACTATCATGTGATACGGATCATGTGTTAATCAGCTGAACCGGCCCGGCCGACGAGTCGCATGTCTGCAAGACACGATGATTATAAAAGAGCGACACGTTTTATTTTATATGAAATTTTCTATTTGCAAGTGGACTACGATAGGAAAATATATTCTGAGGTAGAAAGTAGTTTGAGATATAAGCGGAAAGAACTGATATACCCTGAGAAAGTAAATCTACCCGCGTGTAACATAGTCAGCACTAGCACGTATTTAAATCATCATCATCACCAACATCATGTTATTGTTCTGATTTGTTTTTCCGCCACTTGGTATGCCTTGATACTTACACATTCGCCCTCAACGAATCACCGAGTATATTGCCACACTCCGAGTAGAGATTCTGCATGATAAGGCTGACGAGGTTTCATTGGGGGCGGCTGTGCGATAGCCGGTCAGCAATTAAGCCCCGTATCCTCAAATTGTGATTCCTCGGTGCAGGTTCTGGAGACTTTATATCCTTTTCATCACCTGAATCGGCAATTCTGATGATGTTTTAAACCCTGGGAATACACCAACGATATCGACATCGTGTCAGTGTTCTTATCTTCCTTCATCACGGCCTAGCAGCTTTCCGCCTCCAAATTAAGTCCCATCAAGATGGGTACATCACAACTTGAGGCGAAATCTTCGGTTGACGATGAATATTCTGCACTGTCGGAAGAAGATCAACATCATCTGGATGCTTTGAAACATGCGGAGGCTGTCGATTTGACGGAACCTGATTCGCTGGAACTCTCTACTCCATTGCCTGGGAAGGTTAAGACTCAGAAGCTATGCCGTTATTGCGAGCCAATGTTTTCTACAATTGAGAACTTGCAGCACCTTGCCTCCGAAGAAGGCTACAAGCATAACACCAAAAAAGGAATCAGGGATGCAGCGGATCGTGGATGCGGTTTATGCAAATTCATACAAGCAAGCTATTCTATATCCCAAACTGTAAATTCGCACATGAGAGTGCACGCTTTTCTCGTTGAGAAAAGATTCGAAGATAGACTGCCCCTTTTCAAGAGGATTTTGATGTTCGTTGAAGAACACTTACTTCCGAAACTTAGGAGATCTGCTATATTGGCTGAATATCCGTTTGATGGATGCAAGATTGATGGACTTATTATCAACTCTTCTCCAGGATCTACAGTCAACCAGCTTTGCCTTTTGGCCGACGAAGGTGAGCTTATAATTTGTGTAACCTTTTTTTACTAATTCGCGTTTTCTAGGAAGTCGGGCGGGTGTGTATCTTGAGCGGCAACCTCTTGTAGCCAAGGATAATTTTAAAAGGACCATTCCTCAAATAAAAAAATGGTTGAATGACTGCCATCATCATCACTCAAGACTTTGTCGATACTCTATACCAAAATTACCCACGAGAGTGCTTGAAATAGAATCTGAAACCACAAGTCTAGTTCACCTACATGTGAGTATATCCGATCAAAAAGACGACTATATTGCTTTGAGCTACTGTTGGGGAGGACCTCAGAGCTTCACAACCACTAATTCTACTCTGGAACATAACATGCGTGGCTTTGACGTTGATAACCTACCTTCGACCTTCAAGGACACGATTTTCATCGCGAGGAAACTTGGAATACGATACATTTGAATTGACGCATTGTGCATCATCCAAGATAGTGATGCTGACAAAGCCAAAGAGATTGAGGCAATGGGAGCCATTTTTAAGAATGCCACGGTGACAATATCTGCGGCAAGCGCAACTTCAGTAGACGGGGGGTTATTTAACCATGGACCCACTCCAGAGTTATTAGAGATCCCATTCTGCTTGCCGGACAAATCTCTGTCGAAGGTATATATTTCTGAAAGAGAATGCCCCAATGAGTCTCAAGAACCTGTGAATCGTAGAGCGTGGTGTTTTCAAGAATCAATACTATCGGCCAGACTGCTTTCATTTCAATCTATGGAGCTACTATGGCATTGCCAGTCTTTGAAATACGAGCCCGTGGCGAAAAGTGGTTATGTATACTGGCAGACAGCGTCTGAAGTGCCTGCAAATATCTTTGGACGCGATGTAGCAATACAATTACCAGGTACATTTCATCGCGCTCAAACTTGGAACTCGATTGTTCAAGAATTCACGAACGGTGATCTTACGAACCCTGAAGATCGTTTGCCTGCTATATCTGGTATTGCAAAAGAACTCGCTTTGGTGTGGAATGACGAGCATGTTTTTGGTGTAATGAGAAGCACAATCGAACACCATTTGTCTTGGGGGGTACCAAGATCCTGGAGCTCTCATGGTAAAACTCTTAGCAATGTAAGAAACGGGCGTGTTCCTTCCTGGTCCTGGGTCTCAGTTGATTTTCCGGTCAGCTTTACAAGAATGGATGTGGATGTCCATTTCAGAACCACATGTCTTGAGATTGACAACACACCAGCCTGCGGAAAAATTGTTGTCGAAGCCAAAGTTCTCTCTTTAGAAGCTCACCCGATGAACAGCGGACAAGAGAAACTCCTCCAAGAATATTACGATGTTCCTGAGGATCTCAAGGCCGAAGCATGTACACTCATGCTACTGGGAGAATGTGAGGGTAAAGATGAGAAATCTTATGGATGTAATCTATGTTTTTTGATTTTAAAAAGACTGAGCAACGGATACTAGCAGCGTGTTGGTCTATTAGACTGTCGGTCAAACTTCGTGACACACCCCTTTCCCGATTGGAGATACCCCTTTCACGATTGGATGCGGCCTGAAAGTCTTAGAAATTTATTCGTTTCTATCAAGATGTCTCGAGTCACTATTGTTTAGCTACTACAGGTAGATATCTTACGATTCGGAGCTATTCTCAGAGACGATGTTTCAGGAACTGTTTATCAAGGAAAAATGGTGGCATACGTCTTCGTCGATTTGAGGTAAAATTTTATTGTAAATCTTCTTACTAGACTAATAAGTTCCCTTCGATTGAGTCATGGAAATAATTGTATGTTCCAACAGTCTCACAACTGCAATTGAGTTCTAATCATAGGAGTATCCTATTATTTACGTCACTTTGGGAGAAAGACACGCCTACGATTAAGACGTTTTTTTGCTTCACTTTTTGTTTGGTAAATTCGTTCACGGCTTGAATATATACAGAAAATGAGCCCAATGAGTCAAAAAACCCCCCTAAGAATCTGAACACACTCTCATCACGCCAGAACAGAAGTCAGAGCACTCAAAACCGTAGCACTCCCCATAGAATTCTCATTATACCAAGAACTCCTTAACGGCTCCTCAACATAGTTTGCTTCACTGGCAGAAGAAACAGGAACAATCAAAACCCTAACACAAGTATATAAGAAGTTAATCATGCCAGATAATTATGAATGCCATACCGAGTAACGTCTTTTCCCAAAGAAATAAAATAATCTAAAATCTCCTTCTCAATCTTCTGAAATGCCTCTCCAGATTCATACATATCCCTAATCTCGTGCATTAGAATGTATCCATGGACAAGCAGCGGTGAAAAAGATAGATATATGCATCGATACTAACATCTTATTCACCAGCACAATCATCTTATCACTCGCTCCCATAGCTATCGTAGAAGTCATATCATTCTCCCAAGATACATCAGGTGATGTGACAAGAATAGTACAATCTGCTTTCTCCTCACTACTTGAATCTAATTTCCATTAACAATCATTCATACCACCTTTATCAAAAAGATGTTCTATTCTATCAAGACAAACCAACACTCAATAAACAAACCCATACATACCAAGAATCTCAATACGATACCCTGGGATATTAAAACTTGGCGATATCCCCAAAGCCGCAAGTTTATCAGGGACTTCCTCATAGCGTGTGATTTTCTCTCGGTGGAATAGTTCCATCATGTTCATGGGTATACCGCCAAACTATGGATGATAAATATCAGTTAGCATGATAGGACAGTCTATCGATATAATACTCATCGAATCGAACCAAATCAACTAGACAATAAAAACCCATCACAAACTTGAAACAACATGCAGCCTATCGCAGTAGCTACGCCAGCTCCAGGAGGACCAATAACTTTGATTGAGCGGGGAGATGTCCTGTGTATGGCGTTGTTGTATTAGTTTTATGTATACCTATGTAGCTAGATGAAAAGAGGAGGCTTGAATGGGTAGCTTCGCGGGGTTGCACTTACACATCTCGATATTCCAAATCCCGATAAATGTAGTGAAAAAGAAACTTCTGCTTATGTATAATCTAATAATCGATCAGGTAGATAAATCTTATTTTCCAAGACTCAAAAGCTCATAGTCTATGTCGATATCTAATATCTAGAATTCATAGATGCTATATATTGCTGTGCCCCTCCCTTGCATCAATCATGTGACATGAGATTCTAAGGTTATTTGAGAATCTAACCTCATCGAGCATTTCCCATTCTATCCTATCCCTTTTCAAGCGAATTTCGTTTTGATTTGGAGCTGAAATGTGGGACTACATACTCTATTGTTACTTATTCTATACCTAGTAGGTATTGTCGAATAAAAAATAATACAAAATCGATATCGATATCTTAACCCACAACCTACAATTCACAACCATCGAACAAACATTGTGTATATCATTATTATTTAGGCAAGAACGAATAATCAAATTAGATAGATAAATACAACAAACAGACAAGCAAATCATCTCACCCATCTCATATATACTCCTCATATCTCCTATTGATATCTCCTTAGCTAGCTACTTGTTCATGGCTAGTAGGTAGATAGCACTATCACTATCTCTATTTCCATCTTCATTTCCATCTCCATCTCCATCTATCTAATCACATGATATCATATCCAACCCAAACCCAACCTAAACCTGCAAATTCCAAATTCTAATAATCCCCCATTTTATTTTATATTCGATTTTCAAAGGCAAGCAAAGAAAATCATCTCCATCTCCATTCCCATCTCCATCTCCATCTCCATAAATCCATCAAATTTCGCATCTTTTATCAACATCTCCTCACCTACCTACCTACCTACCTACCTACCTCCCTAAAAATCATACCATACCATCATACCATACCATCGTATCATATCATCAAATCACATCATATCACATCATTCTCACAATCTCCAACTCTAGGTCTAATTCCTCTCATTACAATATACAATATATATCAATATCCTTACCAATATCAAGTTATCTCCCTCTTCCCTCCCTCTTGCCCCCTACTTTCTTCCACCTCACCTATTTAGATATCTAGATATTCCTCCCCCTTTCCCTCGCCTATTCTATATCTCTACTTTTCACTTTTCATAATTTCAATCTCAATCTCAACCCTCAGCTTCAACCCCTACTCCAAACCCCTACCCTACCCTAACCCACAAACTCCATCATTCCCATCATTCCCATCATCATCAACAATACATTCCCCCTATACCAACATTCTAATCTCACTCTAGAGTCCAATTTACATACTCTTTCCTTGCATCCTCCTTTGTTGCCTTCCATTTGCTTCTTTCTTTCTTTCCTTTTTTTTTTCTTTCTTAGTATTATTATTTTTTATTATTAGCTTTTTCCTTTTCCCTTCCCCTTCCCCTCCCCCATTTAATCTTCTACATCTCTCCCTTACCCCTCTCTCAATAAACCATCCACTCAATAAACTATCCCTCCAATCCTCCCACCCCCCCTTCTCTTCTCTTCCCACCTAACTCCCAAATCTCAAAAACTCACCGATTGCCGTCTCCCCGAAAGAAAAAAAAAATAGAGAAAAGTCATCGCACAGGGACACATCACCAGGCATGAAAAATATGATGTGATGAGTGAAAAATCTGTTTTAAAATCTATCAAACAACCAAGCGAGACAAGTCTCGGATATACATATACACACACATAGATGTGGATATGTATAACCCAACTTTGACCTCTACCCTGCTTAAAAACTCGAACTAATATACGATGATATACCACTTCGCTTCACCATATCTAACATTTCAAATCCACTGAAATTCCCCATCACATTTCATTATCCCCTCATCCCCAGAAAGTTTTCACAAGGCCTCTCCTAAAACCCTACAATCCATCTAAACTAATCTATCCAGCATGCTCAACAATCTCACTCTTAACCTTTCCATTCTCCACCCAAGTCCTTAACTGTTCGGGTAGAGGTACCTCCTTGTAATCTCCTTCACCATCTGCACTTTCCAAATCTGGAAGTAGCACATTAACACTGCTACATTTACTCGTGAAGACTTCTGTGTTCAAACTCTCCTTCCCCAAGTAAATTTGAGCACCATCAACTTGATCCATCATGATAGTTGGCAATGTGCCTAGTACTTGAAGTGCAAAGTTTGGTGCTTTGATAACATCAATTGATGAGACGAGACTATCAATTACCAAGGCAAGACGAGGAGAGTTATCAATAGAAATTGCGTTCGCTTTTCCTTTAATGATAATTGTAGTTTTTGAGCAGCGGGAAATGAGGATTGAATGTGAAATAGACGCTTCAATTGTGATTGGCTCAGACTCATTTTCGTAGTTTTCCTTTTCCAAAATATTAGTACCTAACTACTCCCAATCAAACTAAAGAGTAACTCACAATAAACCACTTGTTACCCTCCAATTTTTTAACAGGAGGCTTCTTAGTTCTCATACTCTCTGGCTTAGGTTTTTTACCAGGAGCAGGACTCTTTCCTCGGTTCGAACTAATACTGGATTGACTATCACTTCTAGTAGGAACTGTAGCACCTGCTCTTAAAGAAGGATTTTTATGTGTCATCTGATCGGCATTCACTTTGCGCAATCCTTTGGTAACATCTGCTCCCTTATTCAATTCGGAGAAAACGGCTCCTAATCCGGCACCTGCATCTGCTTGTTTTGGTGCTGGCTTTGATGGAATGTCATCGAAAACTGGTGGTGGAGGAGGTGGAGGTGGTGGTGGTGGTGCGGCTCCTCCGGCAGTTGCAGCCTTTGGATGAGGAGCAGGAGGGGCTGGAGCCTTTTGATCAACATCCTTGATCGCAACTTCCAAATCTTCACCCTTTGGATTCCATGGAATACCATTTGGGAAGTTATCCTTGGCATATTCGCTAAGATCTTTAAAGATTTGATAGAATGCTTGAATCCATTCGACTTGTTTTGGATCTCTATAAATAGTTATTAATGACAATCCACTACATTTAGATTGAAAAAGACCTACTTCTCCTTGAATTCCTTCAATACTCTGTTTCCGTAGTATTGAGCAGATCCCAATGATTCATCGACATGTTTATATGGCTTGTTATCCATTGTAACCCAAGCAAGTACACCAATACTTTCAGAAACTGCACTGAGATGATTGAAAAATGGTGATGCACGATTGGACTTTCGGATATCGTCGACAGCAGTAAATGAATCCTGGAGAGGTTTGATGAGCTTTTGGAATGGTTCATCTTGCATGCCAGGCTTCTTTGACTTTGTAGTGATCAAAATATATCTTCGTTGTCCGACATATGCCTTCAATACACTAGATGCCTTTGAGGAATAAGTTAGCTTCAATTTCCTATCACTCAATCAAATGACGCTCCGCTAGCTCTCCGAGGGCCGCTGCCGCGGAGGCAGGCTATTTGCATAGAAAATATTCGAGCGCAACAACATATAAGGGTTTGGGGGCTTGCCCCATAATGAGACTTTCCATCAATCAACCACTTAACCAATTGATATAGAGCTTCCCCCATACTTTCCCACCCATCCCTGCCTCTACCGTGAGAATAGGGTATTTGGAACGTGAGATGCCCCTCTCCCACTCCATCTTATGCCATGCATGCATTCAACCACCCCCACCATGCCATGATGAAATCAATGAGACCCTTGAACCTACCTGCTGCGCAACGACCCCTCCAATCTCATCACTCAAGTTAACATACTTCTTAACCGCCCCCTGAATAAAATTATCGAATTCTGAGACTACTCCTGGGATTGGATCCTCGATGATCTTTTTGATATCTGGTGTTTGGATTGTTGGTGGCGGAGGCGTACCATTGGTTTTCGCAGCTTCGGCCGGAGGCGAAATTAGAGGGATGGATGATGAAGGAGGAGGTGGAATGGTAGAGGAAGCTATATCTTCAAGACGAGAGGTTGCGGCTTCGAGTCTGGAGATTATGAAGGTTAGCTCGGTGCTGGTTATGCGAGGATCGATTGATGACATGTTGATTTAATTTCCAGAAAATAATTGGGATGTGTATGTAAATAACTGTATGCAATGGAGATTCTGGAGGTAGATGGAGGTGGAGTTGTGTTATAGTATTGAGTTGTGATATTGAAAGGACAGAAATATGAAGCACAATTACCGTTTTATGAGCGTCGTCAAATTATGCATATTATTTACAGCTTCAGGTTGTTGAGACATATTGAAGTGCAGGTATTGTTCCAAATTCTTGTTGAAGAGGGAACGATCGATCGAATAGGAGGTTGTTTGAGAGAATGGAGCTGTCTGATTCTCGATGTTTCGTTGTGCTAATGCAAGGGGAAGGAGGTAAAAGGTTGCTAATTACGCATATAAATAGTGTAATATAGAATGGTAATTAGTAGGTAAATAAGAGAAGCTATTAATTCACCAGATTGGTATGGAGCGACGTGAAAGAGGTCTTGTACAATGGAGCACACAAGTCGAGAGGGAGTGAGGTGAAGAAGAAGAGTAGGTATGTATGTAAGTAGGAGGGGAGAGGATGGATATTGATGTGATGTGATGTGATGTGATGATGTTCTTCATTTAATTCATCTACCTAATAAATCCACGCAAGCACTTTATTACACCCACTCACAGTTCAAGCTTCACTCCCTCTTTCATTTAGATGCCTTACTAGGTAGGTACCCTTACGAGCCTTGCCCGTTTTTCCGACTGCGGGTGTCCTTGGGAGACCAATTACATAATCCAAGCATAATCTGATGTATCATCACGTGATTAGTATACAGTGATACAAGGCTGCCGCTAACCCCTCTTGTACTGTATGACACCTGGCTAACATTTGGTGGGCTAGTGAGCTAGTGAGCTAGTGGACTGTTGGGCTGCTGTCACTTCATTTGGCATTCAGCCTTATTTGTTTCCCTACTACCTACCGAGTACCTACCTACCTAGTACTCCGTAGTTCTGCTCGTACACTCATTTCATTTCTTAACCTCATTCATTCACTCAAGAGTAGAAAGCTACCGACACCTAGGTACACAATTCATACCTCACTTCTTTCCTTGACATACATTTTACATTCACTTGAAACATGGACCAAGATGATCAAATATCTAACGATCAAGAAATCGATTTTTGCACTCTGGGAATGTTTATAATTGGTATGTATCAAGTGGTGTTTTCTCATGTATCTTTTATATTGTTTTTTGGAGAGGAGAGGTTCATAAATATCAGAACAACTTGAGAAGTCTCGGACGCTTGAAACATATGGAAGAATATGTCAAAGTCGACTCGATGTTCATGAATTGATACTTTATTTTTGTCTCCATCTTATATCTAGTGATATAAAAATTTCATATAGAGTATGTTTTTGTTTTCAAGTGGTAATTGTTGGCAAGATTCGTGAAACGGTTGGGATGTTTATGTTGTTCATGCATGAGGTACATACATACTTTAGATTTGGTCTCACCAAATTTAAGTCTTCAACCACAACATATACCGTTGCAGCTTTATCACGAACTCATAAAGTTCCTTGCGAAATAAGAGGGCTATCTGTATCTTCAAACCTCATTGTCGTCAAAAATGGGCATTACGATTTCTTATCCGGTTTTCTCCGGTATTTTACCTTCAGGTTCAGGGATGATATATCTAACAAGATAACCATCATCATACATTGTTTTCCCACGTACCAATTTCTCCTCAGATTCTGTTTTGATATATATATATATATATATATTAATATTTCAATGTAGATGAGATACACTACCTCCCACCAACTCCCTCGGTGTATGATGTCCTGGGTGGTGCCGGTTCTTATTCCGCCTTAGGAGCCCGTCTCTTTTCTCCACCACCGCTCTCCAAAACAATCTCTTGGATAGTGGATAAGGGCTCCGATTTCCCTCCATCAATATCATCTCAAATAAACACTTGGCAAACCTCTTGTCTAATCCGTACCGATCCCACCCGTCTCACAACTCGCGGCTGGAATGGCTACGACAGCAATGAAACCCGCTCATTCAAATACACAACCCCAAAACTCCGACTAGACGAATCATCTATAGCTTCTCATCCTCCTCTCTTATTCGCAAAATCTTTCCACCTCATATGTTCCCCAAATCGCTGTATAGATCTTGTAACACGCATTCTCTCACTTCGGAAATCACATTCTCCCAATCATCCCAAACCACTTTTCATATGGGAGCCAGTCCCAGATCTTTGTACACCAGACGAACTGTTGAATTGTACAAATGTCCTTCCATATATCGACGTTCTCTCACCAAATCACTCGGAACTAGCAGGCTTCATGGGCGATCCTGATTCTGGCATGACTCCTGAAGGAGAAATATCAATGGAAGCAGTAGAACGTTCTTGTGAACAGCTCTTATCTTCAATGCCATTGCAATCTTACGCAATTGTTGTAAGGTGTGGAGCATTAGGATGTTATGTTGCGAAGAACGGAGGAAGAAATAGACGTGCAGAGAAGAACCGAAGAAAACGTCCGGCAAATAGATCTAGAGGTGGCTTAACACTAGATATGAATATGGAAGATTTGTTCGCAGGATTACTTAGTGATTCTGGAGAAATTAGCTTCGAAAGAAACGACTATGTTCCTGTCGACCCGGGGATTGAGAAATGGATTCCGGCTTATCATCAAGCTGGAGAGGGGGAGGAGGGGCATAAGGTTGTTGATCCGACGGGAGGTGGAAATTCATTCTTAGGTGGCTTGTCAGTTGCGTTGGCCAGGGGAAAGGGAATTATAGAAGCTAGTTGTTGGGGAAGTGTAGCAGCTAGTTTTGCCATTGAACAAGTGGGGGTACCGGTCCTGGGTGTTCTGGAAGAGACCGAGGGGACAGAAGGAGAGGAAGATGACTGGGTGGAGGAAGGGGATGGAGGAGATGAGGAGGATGATACAAGGGAAATGGAAACGTGGAATGGAGTAGTGGTTCAGGAAAGATTGAGGGAGTTTATGGGGAGAGTAGATATTGCACCTAGTGAATGTCCGTCTAGGTAGGTAAGCTAGCGCCTGTTTTTGAGAAGCAAATGCAGGGAAACTGGAGATGGGGACAAAGGGAGAATAAGAAATCAAAAATGACCTTTATTAGAACTACATTCTACTTCGCTTATACATAATCTTATTATCATAGACACAATTCAAATTCTCACTTCCTACCTACCTACACAGATTTGATATTCAAGCGGGAGTTCTTTTGTTGTGTGCAATGGCATGGTGAGATATAAATGTGATATTTGAAATCAGAATATTAGGGGGTTAATCGTGTAGTACGTCTCGTTGATCTGTCGGTAGAAGATGGATAGTTGAGCAACCGAGTAAGCAAGGGAACCAATCACGTGATAGTAAAAACCACTTTACGCGCACAACCCGCGTTTCCACGCGATATCTCCTTTTGAATTGAAATTTCGCGATTGTCAACACCACAGCAACCCCATACCGCCCCTCTTTAACTTCAATAACAAACCACCATACATATTTTCAGGTTAAACCTTAAAACCACGCCTGTACATAACCTGATATACTCTCTCAAATGGACGGCGCACAGTTAAGAGATGAGGCTGTCGCCGATCGTGTGCGGTCTGCACAAGAATTTCTTGATCCGAGTAATTTTTCCTATTAATCCCCTCTATTTACCTATAAGTACTAATATAAACAATCACAGCTGATGGCGCCGCAAGAAGTTATCGATCCGAAATTACTGATATGCTTCGAAAGCATCAACGACGTTTGGTTGTCAGTATCGATGAAGTTCGTGCACATAATCCTGAGTTGGCAAATGGCCTTCTTGAACAACCATTTGATTTTGCCCAAGCCTTCGATCGCGCACTGTTTCAAATTGTACAAACACTTCCAAATACCAATGCCAAGCAATCTTCTGAAGATACTATGTACTATTGTGCCTTTTCTGGAAGTTTTGGTCAATTTGCATGTAATCCCAGAACGTTATCGAGTACGCACTTGAACAGGATGGTTAGTTTGGAGGGAATTGTTACAAGATGCTCATTAGTGAGGCCAAAGGTGGTCAAGAGTGTGCATTACAACGAAAAGAAGAAGATATTCCATTTCCGTGAATACAAGGATCAAACAATGACTGCCAGTGGAGCCAGTACGTCGAGTGTTTATCCACAGGAAGATGAGCAGGGAAATCCGCTGGTTACGGAATATGGATACAGCACATACAGAGATCATCAAACAATATCTATTCAAGAAATGCCGGAACGAGCACCGGCAGGACAACTTCCAAGAGGTGTGGATGTTATTTTAGATGATGATTTGGTTGATAAAGTTAAACCTGGTGATCGAGTACAGCTTGTTGGAATTTACAGGAGTTTAGGAAATAGAAATGCAGGACATAGCAGTGCGCTTTTCAAGACGGTGGTATTAGCTAATAATGTGGTTCTTTTATCTTCGAAATCCGGAGGAGGCATTGCGACACATACCATTACCGATACCGACATTCGAAACATCAACAAGATTGCAAAGAAGAAGAATCTTTTCAATCTTCTTTCTCAATCCTTAGCACCAAGTATCTATGGGCACGAACATATCAAGAAAGCTATTCTTCTCATGTTATTGGGTGGTCTGGAAAAGAATCTCGAGAACGGAACGCATTTGAGAGGAGATATCAATATCCTTATGGTTGGTGATCCATCCACAGCCAAATCTCAAGTTCTTCGTTTCGTGCTCAATACCGCCCCACTCGCAATTGCAACAACAGGTCGAGGTTCTTCCGGTGTTGGTCTCACAGCCGCCGTTACTTCTGATAAGGAAACCGGTGAACGTCGTCTCGAAGCTGGTGCTATGGTTCTGGCTGATCGCGGTGTGGTATGTATTGATGAATTCGATAAAATGTCCGATATAGACAGAGTTGCCATTCACGAAGTTATGGAACAACAAACTGTCACCATTGCCAAAGCTGGTATTCATACCTCCCTCAACGCTCGCTGTTCCGTCATCGCAGCTGCCAATCCTATCTTCGGTCAATACGACACTCACAAAGACCCTCACAAGAATATCGCTCTTCCAGATTCTCTCCTTTCTCGTTTCGATTTATTATTCGTAGTAACAGATGATATTGATGATTTCAGGGATCGACAAATATCTGAACACGTTCTACGAATGCACAGATATAGAGATCCACAGACCGAAGAAGGAGCCCCGGTTCGTGAACAAGCACATCAAACACTCGGTGTAGGTGTGGAACAAGAAGCAGATGCCAACCAAGTAACACCTGTTTACGAAAAATATAACGAGATGTTACACGCCGGTGTCACTGTTACTACTGGCCGTGGATCACATCGCAGGGTTGAAGTTCTCAGTATCCCTTTCATGAAGAAATATATTCAGTACGCCAAAACTCGAGTAAAGCCAGTCTTAACCCAAGAAGCTAGTGATAGAATTAGCGAGATATATGTAGCGCTAAGAAATGACGACATGCAAGGAAATCAACGAAAGACAAACGCCATGACAGTTAGAACATTGGAAACCATCATCCGTTTGAGTACTGCGCATGCAAAGTCTAGATTAAGTAATAGAGTTGAGGAGGTAGATGCATTGGCTGCCGAGAGTATATTGAGGTTTGCACTATTCAAGGAAGTGCTTGAGGATGAAAAGAAATCAAAGAGAAGAAAGACTAGACCTCTTGAAGACGAATCTTCAGGTAACGAGAGCTCATCCTCGGATGATGATGATTCACCGGCTCCTACTTCTCACGCACCATCGACGAGGGCAACTCGTACACCAGGTACTGCAAGAACAAGAGCTTCAGGCACTTCTTCATCTCGAAGAAATGGTGCGACTCTAAGCGGGGCGCCAAATGATGAGGAGGAGGACGATCTGTATTCAGCCAGTCCAGCACGTCGTTCAGCAAGAGCATCCTCGGGTCGCGTACCAACACAATCCCAAACTTCCTTCGCTTCTTCCTTACCTGCTTCTCAGGCATTGGGAGGCACTTCGAGTCAATCGCAGTCTCAATCACAAAATGTAGAGGAGGGTGATGAAGAAGAAGAACTTGCAGCTGGAACTGCAGCTTTGAATGTCTCGACAGGGATTACACCTAACCGTCTACAAGTCTTCCGCACGACGATGGGTCAAATGATGAATACATCTCTGTTTGAGGATGATAGTGCCGAGGTCAATGCTATTATCGAGGCGGTCAATCGCCGTATTGGAGGTGGTGCAGGAGGCAGTTTTGAGAGGGAGGAAGCAGTCGCCGCGCTGAGGGCGATGGATGAGCGAAATGATATCATGTATACTGAGGGAGATTTGGTTTATAAAATCTAGAGTTTGGGGAAAAGGAATAAGGGATGTGTATGAAATGGAATGGAATGGAATTTCTGTAGAGAATACGTGGAAATGAGATAATGAGGAGTTGTGTAATTGATCTGATCTGATCTGATTTGAGTGATTGGTTATTGATACGTAGAGTAGATGATTTGATTTTATGTTCAAATTCGACTATCTAGGTAAAATATTGCTAGGAGAATGAGTAAGTGTTCATCGCGAATGGGAATTATATTACTCTATCGTCTATCCATCTATATCAAATGGAATTAAAACAATGATACTCTCTCTATTGTCTATCTACCTAGATCGAATGAGAACAATAAGATTCTCATTTATTGAGCTCTTAAATAGAGGAAATTTGTATGATTGAAAGTAACCTGGAAAATAACGGAGAGTAGACTCGGCTTAGTATTTATATCGTATTGGATTGAATTGAATTGAATTGAATTGGATTGAGAATGAGGATGAGGATGGGGATGAGGATGAGGATGAGGATGAGAATTTTTGATTAGTTAAAGTTCTGATGATATGATTGAAAGTTATATCATCGAAAGCTATGTGATTGAAAGCATTGAAGAAATGCTATATAAAGAGGGGAGAGGGGTGCGCGGAATGAGCTCTCTCGCTTCCGAGTGCGCTCCTCTGACTCCGTGTGCATTGTACATCTTTTATTTGAGTGAGGTCACAGAGATTATGTTTTCCTAAGTTTCAGGCTCGGCTCTATATACAATACACACATTTTATCGCTTATTCTGATCAATAGGGGCTTAGTGAGTTTCTTGGAATACTGAGTTTTAATCTAAGGCAATTATTTTTAAAATAAAAGAGTCTACTTATATTAGAATCAGACTATACTCCTATTTATTTGATATATTCTATGTTACACAGTACAATAGTAAAGCTTCTGATTGAAAAATAAATCGAAGGTAAAGTAATTTTTAGAAAGACTCCCCCGTTAAACTTTCGGCTAATGTCTTTCATTCACTCTTTAGCTCTTATAGTCACTCTCCTCCTCCTTCTCCCTTCTACACTCTCTTCCTTCCTTCTCATAGCCCCTATGCTTAATAGTCGGCTCTTGCAACCGACTTCCTAATTCCTAATCGAAGAAAATAATTGTCCTCAGAAACCAATTGTTTTCTTATATTTTTTTGATAAATAATGTAAGCGAAACGATGTACTGATTACATGGTTCTTTCTTATAACTAAGATTTATAAGTCTTCCTTATATAGATTAAAAAAAGTAATTAGTTTCTATCAACTCAGTTTCCTTGATATATTGTAAAGTACTATCTAAAGCCTCCCTTTTCTCTTCTCTGCTGAAAACGCTACGTTTGCAGTGACTCTTTTGTAGTAAATGCGAAGAACTATTCTATGACCCTCCCACCTACTATTCTTTTACAATAATTGATTCATTTTTCAAAACAAAATTATAAATTTAATTAAATTCAAAGATATAATTGGGTTTCAAATAGTATAACATTTTTGAAACAGAGATAACTACTTTCGAAGAACAATCGCTTTCCTCAACTAGTAGGCCGCTTGTAAGAGTCGACTGTTACTTCTCTCCTGATTTCTATGTACATACTCTTCTATCCACCTTTCCTATAACTCTAATATTCAAAAATCTTGAAATCTCTAAGGCCCCACCACTTCTCGACATCTATGAAAATTTAGAGACAATCCTAACTGCAGATGGTTCAAAGAAGAAGATGAGTGTCTTCGGGAACGGGGATGCATGATTGTGAAGAATATGCTGCGTTTGCATAAATTTACTGATCCGCGTGGGGCTGATGCTGCTGTGGAAAAGTATCATTTTAGACAATTTTTGGATTAGGGGGATAGGGGGGTTTGAGATGGTTTGGTGATTTGGTGATTTGGTGGTATCGAGATATGGTTTATTGAATTTTGAAGAACTTTCCTTGGGGTCCTTAAGGTTGATGGAAGCTTGAATGCAAGGGAAGGGGAAAGGAGGAAGTGGAGGAAGTGTGATTTTGAAACTACGGTAGATACACTTTTATCAGCTGATAAATGGAAATATCCTGTGGTTTATCTGATTGCAGATTCCAGGTTCTTACGTTTGTGAGTGTGTAAATGTCTTAATTGTGAGTGCTAGCAGTGTAGTGTTAATGACTGTTTATAAGGATATGAGTGAGTGGTAGTAGATATGGAGATAATGGCGTTAGTCACAAAGGATGACTGACTCGTGCTTTGAGGCAATGATATACAATCAGCACTTTGTAAGGTTCGGATTATCTAAAGTGATAGATGTACCAATAAGCATTGTGGATAAACTTCGATTGTACTTAGAAGTTAGGAAGGAAATTCTCCACCCGAAAAGGTAAAAGAGCGCGATATACAGTTTTCTATGAAAGTTAACAATCTGTGGGAACGGAGCGTGTCCATGATCTGAATTCCAACCAGTGGTTGTGAATCCACGAGACCACGACATTTTGAAAAGCTTGACTCCAACTAGTGGTCAAGAATTGAGATCTCCATCATTTTATAACTGTGGGACGAAAACAAACTTCGTTGCTATGCGATATTATGTACGATTGAAGGCGGAAATGACAATAAAAACACTCGAACAATTATTTTCATTGATAGTGAGCAGTCGAAGGACAACATTGAGAAATATCTCACTTCTACCCTTCTGCTACGGCCATGTTTTATGTCGTTAGGGAATCGA
This sequence comes from Botrytis hyacinthi, assembly GCA_004786245.1. Lineage (NCBI taxonomy): Eukaryota > Fungi > Ascomycota > Leotiomycetes > Helotiales > Sclerotiniaceae > Botrytis > Botrytis hyacinthi. The sequence continues at coordinate 21,765 of PQXK01000119.1, read as the reverse complement.
CGATAGCGGATATAAGGCACATGTTGGGTTTCTTGGACGATTTTTTATCAATATTTACGTTCGAATGATGAGAACGTTCCGCAGTCTGAGAGGTGCAGTCAAGATGGATTATTCACTTCTCACAGGCTAAAACTTTTGTAGAGCTGCAATGGGAAACTAATGTCGTTTATAAGATGAATCTAGTATAAAGTTCTAGCTTTTCATGGCCACACCAAACAATAAGTAGAAGAACGTTCCAGTATACCTCAAAGGGTGTTGCATATTGGGGGAAACGTGGCTAGTTGCCTTTTGGTTGCCCGTCACAATCAGAGGGAAGAAATTTACTTGATAGACCACTTTGGAGAATAGGAAACATCTTGTTGATGGGTGACAACAAAATTGAATTCCCTATGTCGTAGTGAGACAGAAATGCACTGGGTTACTGTCACCGAATTTGTAATTCATCTTAAGCTTGATACTTACACGCATGTTAATATCGAAGAGCTATCCGTGAGAGATCAAGATGTTTTTCTGCCACTTCGCGTTTTGGATTAGCAGTCCCGTAGTCCTATGAGGAAATTACTTCTACGAGAGCTCGTAATTGCAGTTCATAGGCTGTGGCCATGACAACTATATATACCACTGAAGATTGAAAGTGACTTCGACTCACCCTGATGCTATGGGGCAAGGCCCAATGAATGTGAATCAATTCACCATAAGCCACTCGTCCAATAGGTGATCTTCAAACTGCACAGATAGCGAGTGAAGATGCCATTTGATACTTTCAGTCTATAAAAGAGAGACGTAAACCTGTATTGTAAAGGCGTGGAACAAAAAATTGAGAAAGATAAATGCCACTCATAAGAAATTGACGTGTCATGGTAGCTGAATATCATCTCGGATGAAGTTTTAAAATTTTGAGTAGTCAGATGAACATTTCGAGGCTTGGGTATATTGGCAGACAGTCGTCAAGGAATATTGACAATGAAACCCATTGTATGGCAATATGAAGAATACTTGTCGTCGAATTTCTGGCGAGAGGGCTTCAATAGTTCAGACTCAGGTTTTGTACACGACACTCATACATGTATGTTGAAAACTTGAACTCACGAAGCGGCATCGCTTGCGTTATGAGGAACTCATGTATTTTTTCGCCATCGACTTCGAATTTTTTCGGGTTGTACCTGCTCGGAAGTGGTGGATTTACTACACTTGTATACCCTCAAAACCTAGGATAAAATGATGAATAGTCCATCTCACAAGCAAATTTGAACAATCATCTTCCTATGATGAGGCGAAATATGAGAGTGCCTACCCTCTATCGAAAGTTGGCAGCATCCACTATATAGTCAATGACAGCTGGATAGCGAGCTTCCGGATCAATCTAGCAGATTTTTGATTTTATACATCAACTTTGCCAATACATTTATTCTCCAAAGAAGAACAGGTTATTCTTCCAATGCAACAAAAGTACCACGAGAGGTGAATTGATGATCCACATCCACCAGAGAAATTTTGCATGACACCCACTTGTACTATTTATTATCAAATCAACACAGCCAACCAAGCTTCACCAATGACGCCGTTTCCTAGGATGATTCAAACGTGGATTACTTGATATGTAGGGAAACTAAACCTGACCGTTTATTGCAAGCCTTTACAATTGTATAAAGGAATGAATGGCAGGAAGTGTCCCTTCAAAAATTACTATACCGGACTTTATGTGTTGCAAATTTCTTTGGGATCATATCATTACCGCCGTTATTAAACACCATCGCTTGAGCAGAAACAACACCAGATGATAATACCGGAATTAGTGTTCAATCCATGAGGTCTCGAAGAAGCGAGGTATTGAGTAGAAGCACTCTGCTCCAGTCTGTTTAGCTGGGGCTTTACGAGTAGAGCATCTCCATTGACCAACCATCACAATTTGATCCTCTGTGCCACAGATTCAACAACTCAATAACTTAAGAGATTCCCCAGGCTAGTGACGAGTGCCTCAAGCTAAGACCTTAAACGGTAGACATCGCCGAAGAACACTTTAACACACATTGAACTGAATGGTATACAGGCAACTTGATTGCATCTCTTCATGAGTAATCTATCTCCAAACCATGAAATCATATTATATGAATTTTATCGACACAATTAACTCTCACTATAAATCTCACTTCCAGATAATAGCCTGGGATATGACTGGACTGATCACCATACGCTTCCATAGCAGTGGAGCTTAAGTAAAAATCGACATATAACAAATTATTGGATAATCTCGACCCAGGAAATGGAAAACCAATGAATACGCATTTAAAATGAGGAGTAAATACGGTGTGGATTGTAAAATAGCAGCGTGAACTGATTGAACTATTCTATGAATAAGCTGTGCTGCACGATTGCAGAGGGCATTTCGGTGCGAAAAGATGGTATCCTCAAATATGTCCTACCTCGAGTACTAACCGCAGTAACCATTCTTCAACATAGAAGCATTCGTACAATCATAGACAATATCAAACCAACAACACAGACCAGTTGCCGTTCGATCTGACAACGTAGCTTCCTCTCTTTCCTTTCCGAATCTGCCCAGAATGTTGTGTCACAGAAGAAATCAAACTCCATTGTGATAAGGAGTGCAATCATTGTTCTCGAAGTTGCCTATTCATTGTATGACGACCCAAATATGTACAATTCTTTCCTCATTCTCGAATTTAGTTTCCAGTGACCTTCTCTACCACACGATCGGTAATGCTCTTATTCTTTTGTGCCTCGTGCTCCTTGATTTGTTTACTCCAGCTATAGTCTTGTCAGTCACTGCCCGGCTTCCAATGTCTTGTAACCCTGAGCTCCGTCCTTGATTCCTCCGGCGTTCCCCAGTATTCTCTAGACTCCCAATTTGTTTAAAAAAATATATATAAACCAAACTCACTATCGACTTGGGAAAAACCTTCCCTCCTCCGGGAACTTCGTCCTATATTCTCTCTCCGCACTCAATTTCCACATTCCGGCAGTAATCCCGACAATGACAGTCGCCATGATCGCAGTATTCGCTTTCCAGTTACCAGGTTGCGAGTACCATCCTCCGGCTGGAGACCAGACGTGTTTGGGATATCTAACATCATCTTGTTAGATAATGTGCTTGGGCGGACTTGCTAATTTGAAGGTCGGTCGAAGTTTGGTGGAACTGAAAAACTTACGGAATTTTGCCGCCGCCGCCCTGGGTTATTTGTTAATATTTCCTCGCAGACATTCTTGCATGTATAGGGGAAGAAAGAACATACCATTTTTAATCAATTGCGAAATGTGCGAGGGATTTCTTGAGGTATTTGATTCTGGTCAATTTTGACGATGTCGTTCCTCGTTCCTCAGATATCCAGTCCCCACTAACCTCAAAGGTACTAGTGCAATAAATATAGCATCACACACGAGCTTGGGCGAGAAATTTTGGAATTTGTTATCGAAATCGCCGGTCCAATTTCTATCCGCCACAATTACTCGATCATAATTCCTACACTCGAATTGGAAGTGTTGGAAAGGGGAATATAGGAGAAATGATGAAGAGGTTACATTTAGAAAGATGGAGCAACCAATTGCTTTCTCAAAATACTAGATCAGTTTCTACTTGTCCGAGGCGGCATGCTCTAGCACAAAATCTTCTCCCAAGGACGACTTCGATACCTGCATATGTCCGTATGAACTCAACATATACACTTGCTCCCAAATCAGAAGAGATCGTTTTTGAAGATGGCGAACAATCCCTCGAACCACCAATTCAGCAACCAACCCCCAAAAAACCCTCCGCGAAAGTAGCAGCTCTCCACGCCCGTCTTTCTCTCCCCTCCAAATTACCCCTCCAAACTCTTGCTCGAACCCTCATTACCCCCTCCGCAAACAACAATCCAGCTTTCAATAATGCAGGTCTCTCTCGTATTGGAGGCGATCTCCTAAATTACCACGTCTCCGAATACCTTATTTGTACATATCCACGTTTACCATTGGCCGTTTTCTACGCAAGCGTTTTGGCATATAGTGGTCCTGATACTTTACATCTGGTTGGAAGAGACTGGGGTGTTCAACCTGCTTTTGCTCCTGGGCAAGAAGTCGATGTTGGATTACTGCAATACAAGCATTTGTCGCCAAATGGAGAGACCAGTTCTACGGGAAAAACTACCAGAAAAGAGGCGCCTTATTTTAGAAGAGGAATGGCATCTAGAGTTGTCTACGATGATGAATTTGGAGACACAGTCAGGAAATCGAATCAAGTCACCAATCCTCAACCAATGAACAATGCCTACGCCTCTTTCGTTAAAGCACTCATTGGTGCAGTATATCTCCATGCAGGTCGCGCAGCAGCAAAAACATTCATCGAACAACATATCTTATCCCGTCACCTGGATCTCGACAAGTTATTCCAATTTTCCCAGCCAGTCCGCGATCTCGCTCGTCTATGCGCACGCGAAGATTTTGAAGCACCAGTTGCTAGAATTCTGAGTGAAACAGGTCGACACTCTCGAAGTCCAGTCTTTGTAGTAGGAATTTATAGCGGAAGAGAAAAGTTGGGTGAGGCACCAGGTGCAAGTTTGAACGAGGCGAGAATTAGAGCTAGTGTTGCGGGATTAAAGTCTTGGTATCTTTATAGCCCAGGACGTAGGTCGTTGCCTAGTGAAATGGAAATTCCAAGTGGAGGGAAAGAGGGAGCGAAGAGCTGGGAACCAGTGCATGTGGATATCGGAGAGATTATTGCTTAAGAGCTTCGATTGTATGATGTGGATGTGAATACAACGTGTGTCGATGAAATGAGCACATGCATGGAACGGAAGAAAGCAGAGAGGAAATTCTCACATTTCCCGTCTTCATATTGATATAAATGAGGGGATATGATCAATGGCATGATCTATTGTATATTACTATGCAGTTGCATACTGGGCGGGGGGAGAGGGGCAGGTGATGGTTTACAAATGCATTTGGATGGCGGACCTACAAAATAAAAGCCAAAAGATCTGAGAAGGAAACCAAGTGGACGTGTTGATACCTATAGAGTAAATCAGCAGCAAAAGGAAGAAAAAAAGATCAAAAATCATACCTAGCTCACTTGATGAATACTCATATGATGTACGAATAAACAATGTCTCCACGCAATATATTAATGATTCCCTCAAACTTCCATCACGCCTCATACAATTTCCCTCTTTCAATTCACATAAAGCCCTGTCTCTATCAAAGTTTCTCAATCATAAGTATTCCTTCCGCTCGAACAATGATTTATAAACTCTATGTCGAGAAGTAAATGGCACGATGAATCATCTTATATGTTGCATGTCACCTGTAGGTATCATACGAGCTAATCTCATTAGATCTATCTACTTTCTACCTACCCTCTACTTCCCTTTCTTCCCTTCCCCTTCCCTTCCCTTCCCCTTCCCTTCCCAGACCTCAACACCACCCCATCCCCACTATCTACCCACCACCCACCCAGCTATTCTACCCTACCCTATCCTATGCTACCATTAATCAAAACAAAACAAACAAATTCACACATACGCTCCAATCCTATTTATGCCCTCAATCACTGTCTCTCAAATGAATCTTGATGCTTAGGGTATCTAATCTTACATAGAAACTGCGAGAGGGTGATTATCTATTCATTTCGATTCTTGACTGAAATCACCACATCCACCACCCACAACTGAACCCCCACCCCCTCTTCCAAAAAGCTGCAGAAATCAAAAAAGTATGTAGAGTAACTAAACAAGAAAGTAGATATCTTGCCAAGGTCGACGTTTTGTTTCTTGGGCGAGGTGGGAAGCAAGAAGAGGCTATGAGGTTATGGAAGATAGATCTGTTTGTATATTATAGTGGCTGGGAGGGAAGAGCAAGGAAAGGTAATAGGGGATTAGAGTATCTTTAAAAATATGTGGATTTAGATCAAAGAATAAGTTTCACAGGTACTATTGGATAGTGTAGAAAGGAACGCGTGATTCTGAACTACAGCCAGATACGCTTCCATAAGTAAACAGAGGAAAGCTACCTTGCAGTCCGTTCAATCATGAAAGCTTGATTGATCTTTTAAATGTAAATTTTTAAATGTAAATTCTGTTCTCCTTTTATCATTTGCCTTTAGCGAAATGAAAAGGCTTACAAACTCGCAGCTGTAATCGCTAAACCCCTTTACCTATCAATTTTGGGTTTCTTCCCTCATTGTTTGCGCACTATTCCATCCATACACGCGTCATTCTTCAAAATGAAGTAGATGAAATCCCCATTTCTGTAAATCAGGGCTCAGAATTTTTACCACTCATGTACCAATATGTAATGACCATGCCGTGAAATCCATTGTACAAATGCACTATTGCATAGATGCCCCTCCCACCGAAAAAAGAACAAAAAGAATAAACTCGTAAACGCCCTTGAATAACCGTGTCATTTTGAGACGGGAAACGCAGAGATCAATGTAAAACTGGACCGGATATTATTTAAGCTGCGGCTGGGACCTCAGCTGAAGTCTTCTCTTTCTTATTTTGATGTTCATCGGCTCCTCCATCATCTTCTCTGGCTCTCTTTTTATCGTTTGTTGGAGGTGCCGCAGCGGTTTCTGTAGCAGATGTTTCGGTCTTGACTTCCTTGTCATCACTGTTTGTTCGTTAGTAAATGATATGAAATATAAAGATATAAAGCATACCCGTTCTTCTCCTTATTGCGATCATTGTTTCGTGGTCCACGATCATTGCGACCGCCCTTTCTATCATTACCATTTCCTCTTCCACCACGGCCACCACGGTTACGATCACCGCGTCCACCTCCACGACCACCTCGGAATCCGTTCTCCCTGTCGCTTTCACGTCTCTTCTTCCAGTCATTTGGATCACGGTCCCCATCGCCTTCCCCATCGCGCTCTTTCTTGACGAAATTTCCACCGCGACCACGGCCTCTGAAGTTTCCACGTCCACGTCCTCTGTGTTGACCTGGGACTAAGGTACCATTTCGGATTTCTTCGTTCTTCTCTTCCATGTATTGAGTTTTGGACTTGATTTCCAAAACATGCTTTCCCTTCCATTGTGGCTTTGGGTCAAGAGCAAGGAATTTTTGAGCAGTTTCTTCATCCGCAAATTCAACAAAGACAGATCCCTTGAAAAGTTTCTCTTCGGTACGACGAAGACGGACAGAGTTGACCTCACCGTATGGAGCAACGAAAGCTTCGATATCGAATTGAGAACTTGGCTCCTCATCACCGAAACCCTTAATGTATACTGATCGTGCCTCACGTTTTGGAGATTTGGCAGATGGATCGAAAGCCTTTACGCGCTTGACAGTCTCCTTTCCTTCTTCTCCTTCAACCACAAGGAATTTACTTTTCTTGAGTGCTTCGACGACCAAGGAGTATGGCTGGAATCGCTGCATGCGCTTGAATGAGTGGATAGTTGCGATTGAGACTGGCTTATTCTCTGCGCCTCCAGTGGTCTTCATTAAGAACTGATCAGTTGGTAAATTAGAGTCACCGAAGTAGAATTCGACCTTTACACAAAGATGATTAGTAAAGATCTCCTAAAATCAAAGCAATTATCTTACTTGTCGGCGAATTAATCCCTCATCATTAGATGCAGGGAGAACTGAAGCGTCATATTTGCTGTTGTTCTGACCGTGAATCTCATTGGCATTTGTCTTCAAAACTCCATTGTCGTAAAATCTTGGCTCGTCATAGTTGAACTTCTTTTCCTTCTTCTCATCTTCCTCCTCCTTCTTGACATCGCCATTGGTAGCCTCTACTTTCTCTTCCTTGGTTTCAGCTGTAACCTCAGCATCCTCCATCTTCTCGTCCTTGATTTCTGGCTCAATTGGTGCTGCAGCAGCAGTTTCTGCCTCGATCTTAACTTGCTCGTTGGTAGTAGCTGGAGCTGCTGCGACTGGCTCTTGGCCTTCCATGTTGATATCAGACATGATCGTTTGCGAAAAGTTGTGCAACTAATGTATTTTAGTACGTGAATGTAGCTAGAAAAATCCAATGAGTGATTGCGACAATGATTTATCGATTGAAACATACGGTAGATACTGATTTTATTATCTAGATAGATAAAATCCGTCTTTAGTGACTCGATAAGGCGAACGAGGCGGGGTGAAGAGTCAGATAAAAAAAAAGTGATGCGCGACCCTTGAAGAGGCTGACAATCTTTTAAGAGATGCTATCAAGTAAATTGATAAAATTCTCTGGAGATCGATCAAAGATATGAATGCGAAGTAAAAGCTTGTAAAATGTAGTTGTATAGAAATTGATGCAGGATTTCCAAATTTCCAATGCGAAAGAAAGATTTGGATTGGATTTTGTTCAAGAGCTTAAAAGGTTTTGGAAGAAGCTACAGTGATAGAAAATTAATTTGTATGGTCAATTTTTTTTGCTGGTGGAAAACTAAAAAGGTCCACGCTAGTGTCATTAGCGTACTTTTTTATTTCGAGGATTAATGAATTTCAACATCATCGTCGTGAAATTGAATCTATATTCAAGCTTATTATATTGAGCGACGACCACCTCATATACAATTAATCATGAGGTCAAGATTTCATCAGTTGAAGAAAGTGGTATGTGAGAATTCTGCTTCATGAAAATTGTCCTTCCCCGCCCTACAATGCACTCTACATGATCAAGGGACATGGTGGGCTAATCATTTTATACCTCCCTTAGAAAATCCGCCAAACATGGAACAAAATCAATTTATACAATCTCTCAAGATATAAGCCAAGGCCGGAAGGTGTTACATTCTTTCAACAAAAATGGAAAGCAAAGTCGATAAGTCGAGCATACCATGGAGAACAGATTCGAGAGGGGCAATGGTCGAGAATGTTCAGGCCGAGAGCAAAAGCTGTTATCCCTATGGACCATAGATATTTAGCTGAACATGATGGTTCAGAGTTGGCTGCTGGACGAGGATCCGGAGTAGAACAGCTAAATAGTTCTTCTCGTCCACAGTTCAACAAGAATCAAATACCTTATATGTCCATGGTTTACGCACCTATCGAAAGACGATTGGATACAGCTATATTCAGAGCGCTATTCGCAAGCAGTACAAGACAAGCCAGGCAATTCGTCGTTCACGGAAAGGTTAAGGTCAATGGAAAGAAGGTATGGACTCGATGTCTAGGGTTAGAATCTACTATTTACTCACACGAAATCACTAGATGCCATATCCAGGATATCTTTTGAATCCAGGAGATATGTTTCAAGTGGATGTTGAGAGAGTTCTCTTCGCAACCGGCGCCCCGAAAACCGCAGACCAAATCAAAAGTGGTCGAGGACTCAGAAGATCTCTTCGCGCAATGAATGATCAAAAAGCAAAAAATGCTGCCGCCAAAAGAGAAAAAGATGCAGCTGCAAAGGCCGCGACCGAAGGTGGTGAAGTCGCAACTCCCACAGAAACTCCTGAATCCAAGGAAAAAGAGCAAAAGGAAAACCTTCGCATGGAATTCCGTACCCTTCAAGAACACGCCGATGTTCTTTTAACTGATAGCAAAAATGCCCCATCCGGAAAACGCAAGATCGCCCTCCGCAAACTCAAGCGCGAAATCCGAGCCATCCTCTCGCAACTAAACCGCAAATCCGTTGCAGACTTAACCTCCATGCTCAACTCCTACACCACCAAACTCGCCAAATCTGAAGATTTGGAAACGATTGCTTCAGAAGCCCCCGCAGTAATCAACGCAGAAGACGCACCTGATTACCAAGAAAAATTAAAACTGGCGATTCAACGTGCGAGGGAAAATCCAATTGATGAGTCGAAACCATACATGACTCCTTGGCAACCAAGACCTTATATGAGTGCTTTTGCATTCATTCCTAGGTATCTAGAGGTCAACCAGAAGATTTGCAGTGCGGTTTATCTCAGACATCCAGTAGCGAGACCAGGGTTGAGTGAAGTGCCTAGTCCATTTTCTATGGAATTGTTGCAGTTGGCACATAATTGGTATCTGAGGAGGAGATAGTGGAAGAAGGAATAGTAAAAGTAGGTGGAGGTGGTAAGGGAGGGTTGGAAATACCTAGTAGTCAACGAATGACGTGACATGTATGAAGATTCTGTATTATACACCCGAAAGCGTAGAGGAGATGAGACCGGTTCATGCATGAAAATGGTTTACCAAATGAAATCAAATTCTCAAATCATAATCTTATGTAGGCTGTCACTGATACTCCAAACTGATACAATTTCATGCTATAACTTTTCAAATGAGGCTCCGCTTAGTGTCCTGGAGAATCAAGGGTGCTGCATAGGGGAAGCGGGAGCCGAAGCAGATCTTTTGATCACTATACTTCATTATATTGATATGGAAACGGACACTGATCTTCTTACGAAAACCATTGGAATGACACTCCGCTAGCTCTCCGAGGGCCACTGCCGTGGAGGCAGACTATTTTGATAGGACATGTCTTTATGTGTGTATATACATAATCTCAAAGTTTAGTGTGTAACGGATCGTGAGCTTTAAGAATCTAAAAGGTTACTGGATGGACGGAGGAAGGTAGAAATCTAAGACAGAAGACATCTATGTTTTGGTCTTCCTACGATTCGTAATATCACATACCCAGATTATCATAATAGGGAAATTCCGAGCGCAGCGAGCTAAGGGGGTTTGGGGGCTTGCCCCCATTCATAAAACCGACACGTTCAGTACGAACATCTCCCTTCAAATAAAGAGAGGGAGAGGTCACTGAGTCTTCACGATGAAAGAGGTCACTGGAAGTTTGTAATATTATCCTCGGAGCTTTTTAGACGAGCAGTGACGGTGCTGACAACATGGATTTGAGACAGATCACATGTCAAACTTCGTTCCTGATAATGAAATACCGATGATAGACGCAACATTTATGAACAAAAACGTCGATTTTCTTTGAGTGGGTCAAATGATACTTTTGATATTTTCAACGTTCCTTTCCGGACGACCGAGGATGTACTCGTATATACAGAAAGTACATCGCCCCCTTTCTAAAAATGTATAGCCGGATGGTGGAAGACGGATGATTATGCAAATTTCTCATGATTCGTTCCGACAATGGATTCGTCACTTGGGCTGAGAAATTGACCGAAATTTATCCACAATGAAAATGTTCACTGCGACCGAGGGGATTTCCAAATATATTGTGGGGTGCTGGTGGTGTTTGCGGCATTCTTGGATATAGGAACGACGCGAAGTGGTAACATTGTGGGGGTTTTAGCTTCATTCTTTTTGCCTCGGTACTCGCTTCATGTTTCATTGATCCCGAGCCCCAAGGCCAAATGTACTTGTTTATGTATGTAATTAGCAACTAACCATAACTCTATCTAAAAGAAGCCATAATCTACCAGTTCCCTGCTACTTTTTCCAAGCAGAATCTCTCTTTAATTTCCATCTACAATAAATCTCTCTGCTCTTCCCCCGTTTCACAGAAACGTCGTTGGTATGTTGAAGTTGTTGGCAAAAGGTCGTACACAGTCTCCGGTGCTCAGAAATACTTTTACGTCTGCAAGAGTTTCAAGAGTAAGTCTACATAACCTTGTGCGAGGAATTCGAAAGCTAATGCGGTTTCGCAGACTCTAGGTATGGCACCAGCAAATTCGCGGAGCAATAGCTCTCTTCCAGCAGGTACGAATATATTCCCCTTGCGCCCCGCTACCAAGGAGTTGATGGCTGATGATATTGGATGATAGGTTATAAGGAGGACTCGACTAAAGGTCCTATGCTGCGATTCGAGGAATCACTCCCAAAGCTTCCAGTTCCTACTTTAGAAGAAACAGCTGTTCGATACCTTAAATCAGTTCACCCCTTGCTTACCTCCTCCGAATTACAAAACACCACAAAAGCTGTTCAAGAATTCATAAAGCCAGGTGGAATCGGTAGCAAACTTCAAGAAAAGTTGATCGCTCGTCGAGAAGATCCTAAACACAAGAATTGGATATATGAATGGTGGAACGATGCAGCATATTTGAGCTACAGAGATCCAGTTGTTCCATACGTCAGCTACTTTTATTCTCACCGAGATGATAGAAGGCGGCGCGATCCATCAAAGAGAGCTGCCGCAATCAGTACTGCAGTTTTGGAATTCAAGAAACAAGTGGATAGCGGAACTTTGGAACCAGAGTACATGAAGAAACTCCCAATTTCCATGGAAAGTTATCAATGGATGTTCAACGCCAGCAGAGTTCCCTCGAAGCCAGCAGATCACCCAGTCAAATACGCTGCGGAGGAGAATAAACATATTTTGGTCATTCGAAAGAATCAATTCTTCAAGGTTATGCACGAAGTTGATGGAAATCAATTGAATACTTCTGAGTTGGAACAACAATTTAAGCGCATTTATGAGAAGGCCGAGAAGACACCAGCAGTCGGAATTCTCACATCTGAGAACCGCGATATCTGGACCGATGCTCGTGAAGTTCTTGTCAAGGCAAACCCTTCAAACGCTAAGATTCTCAAAGACATCGAATCTGCTTCATTCGTTGTTTGCTTAGATGATGCTTCTCCAGTTACCCTCGAAGAGAGAGCTCATCAATACTGGCACGGTGATGGCGCAAACCGTTGGTTTGATAAACCTCTCCAATTCATCATTAACGATAATGGTACATCCGGTTTCATGGGCGAACACTCCATGATGGATGGAACACCTACCCATCGTTTGAACGACTACGTAAATGAAGTTATCTTCAACAACAAACTCGATTTCTCTAATCCCTCCGTCCGTTCCAACCTCCCCGATCCTACACCTCTCAAATTCCATATCACAAAGGAGGTTCAATCAGAAATCGAGCGTGCGACCAAAGATTTCAACGAAGTCATTGCTGCCCACGAACTCCGCGTACAAGCCTACCAAGGTTATGGCAAAGGTCTCATCAAGAAATTTAAATGTTCACCTGATGCATACGTGCAAATGATTATTCAACTCGCTTATTTCAAGATGTATGGTAAGAACAGACCTACATACGAAAGTGCAGCAACTCGTCGTTTCCAACAAGGTCGCACTGAAACATGTCGTTCTGTCTCCGATGACTCGGTTGCTTTCTGTAAAGCTATCTCTGATCACACTGTCGAGCCTTCTAAAGCTGTCGCTGCTTTCCGTGCTGCTATCAATTCGCATGTGGAATACATCACAGCTGCTAGTGATGGAAAGGGTGTTGATCGCCATTTGTTCGGATTAAAGAAATTGTTGGAGCCAGGAGAGGAACTTCCAGCTATCTACCAAGATCCTACTTATGGATACAGTAGTAAATGGTTCATTTCAAGTTCCCAATTGAGCTCGGAGTACTTTAATGGATATGGATGGAGTCAGGTGGTGGATGATGGTTGGGGTATTGCTTATATGATTAATGAGAACAGGTATGGTTTTTTCCGAATTTTTTGATTTTTTTTTGTTCAAAGTATCTATACGAGAGGAACATAAGCTAACGTGATGAAATAGTATTCAATTCAACGTCGTATCTAAGGGTCTAGGCTCGGAAAGAATGAGCTTTTATCTCAATGAGGCGGCGGGAGATATTAGAGATCTCTTGATGCCTACTTTGGAACCTGCTAAGGCTAAGTTGTAGAGCTTGATATGATATGGATAGGGGAGAGAAAATCTCGATCTGAAGAGAAGATGAATGATATTCATGTGTGTTTGATAGGAGGATTATAGTTGCAGAATAGATTCCCGGATAGCTGGTTAGATAGAAGTGAGAGTGAGATAATTCAAGTCAACCAGAGATTGATCTCTACTTGTGCATAATGTGTTTGATTTTTGGAGTATAGTGGTAGAAGAAAAATTGAAATTTGGAAGATCACAGTTCTTGTTTTGTAGTTAGGTATGGAAATAGAGCCTAAGAAGTGGATCCATTGCTTGCCAGAGAAATCGAAAAAGGGGGGAGGCGGTGGGAGGAAGTGTATTGTGTGTGGGATGGGGGATGGGAGATGGGAGATGGGAAGGATATAAGATAAGTTTTATGCTTTATCAATTTTCTTTCTCTATGTTTGTGAGTAAAGCACTACGCGTGACTAACATAGGGATTGGTGAGGTGAGCGACGATTTGGACTTCTGCGGTTAGTGGTTGGTGGTTGGTATCACGCTTCGTACGTACATCGGATTCATTTTCACGGGTAAATGCTTGGGATGCCGGAAATTAGTATCGCTGCTGGTGATACGAGGAGAGTTCTTTGTTGTCAAAAAATTTGCGGTGATGGTGGGAATGATGAGTTCATTGATAATAGCCATATTTATGGTTGTCGCTGTTGATAAATCTGGCTTGGATCGGGGGGAGTCTTGCTGTTAATTATGAAAGATTGGGGTTTGCGGTCACTAGGAAACATTGAAGGTGGGTTGAAATTTCTTTGGGGTGTCGGATGGTAGCCTAGTGTCTATCATAAGAATTTGTAAATTTGATTGTTTCATAATTGATGGCAGGGTCATTGTGAAGTATAGCTATGGCAGTTGTGCATTTTAGAGTAGGAACTCGATAAAGAAGTTAGAGTAAGAATTTCATACTGCGAGGGTTGGAATATACTGTGAGCCTTGCTTGTGGCTATATATAGATGTATACCACGTGTTGTACAATACATCCTGCTTTTACGTTTTTGGGCACTGGGAGGAATATTCAAGTCCTCCTTTTTTTGACTCTCTGTGATCCAAATAATGATGTCCTGGAAAAAAGGTACCTGTGAAGAGGTGATATCTCCGACCAGGTTTTGAATATTTTATTCTTAATGCTGTATTTTGGTATAGTTTCTCGGACTTAGCTTTGTCGAGATTTGTAGTTTTCATGTATATTCTGTAATTGTTGTTGTCAAAAGGGTGACTTGACTTGATATTGTCAATAGACTTGTTAAAAGAATCGTCGATTTTTATCTTGAGTAGTAATGGCTTTAAGGCCCTTTCTCAATCATTTCAACCATATAGATACCAATATAAACATAAATGCGAAAAATATTATTCTCAGCAAAAAGGAGCTCGCGCACTCCAACCTGTTTATTCTGGTCTATATGTCTAGGATCTCTCTGATTGAGAGAATCTACATTTGTGACATTATGTAGAGCAAGTACAGAATCGCTAACTGATCTGCTAGATAGATAACATTGCGCTTCGCCACTTGTAATTAATTCTATCATTCTCTTTGCCTGGCTTAGTGGGGGATCAAGGATCGGAATATAAATTGAGTAGATAGACTAGCTTAGCTAGATTGAGGAAACCTAGAATTGGGATTTGCATGGATTCAGGAGCTTCGACAAGAGGGGATACCATGTCATGAACATGAAAGTTCCAGGGCTCAGTGTATGGTCATTATCATGAGAATATAACTTGCCATCCACGGTATTGCAGTTCGCTATTTTGTCACTGCGGCATGAGAGTTATTTTGCTGTTCATTCATGTTTGTTTTTTTCGCACATTGTTGTGAGGAATTTATCATCAATATACTCTGAAATTATCCTGCCAATGGAGCTTGGCGAGATATACAAACCTTACATTCAAATACAGCATATTGACAAAATTTCTTAATTGGGAGCCCTCAACGAACTGAGATGTCTTGGAGCTGAAGACGCAAAGTGTAATGTCTCTCGCTTATTTGCGAATATTTACCCCGCTATCCTCAGTTGCTAGTCTCTTTCCACGAAGCGAAAATAGTGATTTAACAGAAAGAAGATATGGTAGGTATATAAAGCATATAACTTTCATGAGAGAAAGAATAATCATCTTTCGTTGCGCTTGGCTTTGCTCTCGAAATAGATTGATCAGTACATTTCCTCTGCTAACACCTGTTAAGTTTCGTTGAAAGTTCATCTTCTCATTGTTTTCAAATTTCGCTGCCATTATAATTCTGTTATCACAATTTGTTATCATTGTCATCTGTCAAATTTATTTTTCTTTATTTCATCACGTCGTCGGTTCTTCACACTATTTGTAATGTTATTTGTATATTTGATTCAGAGTCTGGAAGTCCTAATACATCCATGATACTTCAAACTAGATACGATTATATGAAGCCGGCAAACCAATAACTTGTCCCAGGTAGTGGTTTTCTGTGGGAGAGATTTTATTATCCAATTATGTGGAATGCTAAGACCCCGCCTTTATAGTTTTATATTGAGATGAATGCGATATCTTTAAGAGCTTTCGAAATGCGCCATGTTTCGCGTCTGGTTCTCAAAAAATCTCATTCCAGACATTGAAAGTATAAAAGTTCCTATTGTCTCTCCTTGGACTCAATACAGACATGATATATACTTCCACTGGATGATTTGTATGAGGACGAAGAGTTGCGTGAATTCATCTATCACAAACGCCATAAAAACTTCCAGGCCAGCTCAGAACTCAAAACTGGAACCAGTGTAACTGTTTTGCTCGAAAATTAAACAACTAGCGTCACAATTCCTAGATACTGTCACTACTGAGTGTCAGTCCTAGGTAGTAATATGAAGACTCAATTTTGTTATCATTCTCTTATCTCATGTCGTAAAATATGCACTTTGTAGCATCCAGGCTTAAAGTCTCATATATTTTACTTTTTCTGCGTCATTGTTGCTGTCATTCTCAATCTCTTCTATCCATTTCACTTCAGCCCTTAGTTAAAAAGACGTTTCCTCATTAGAGTGTTTTAAATACTTATTTCGGTGTGCTATATTTCTTGCACCTCTTCCGTGGTACCATGTCTTCAAGAAACGACGGTCATTGTGTAGTCCTCGTGGGTTTCGAACTCCCAAATATGATTTGGATACAGTCCAATTTCTAATGATATACTCCAAGTTTATATAGGGATTTTTGGAAAACTGATCAGTGTGAGTATGATTACGGTAGTAAGTCGATACTTCGTCTTATTTTTAGATGGCTTCGCTTGTTTCATCATCGAGAAGTATAAAGTTTTTGAGTGTGTAAATAGATCAAGGATACATTACAATACTTATTCAGTATCTAACACTAGGGACTTTAACTTAACGAACTAATGACGGTCTAATTTCAAAGCTTTCCCAGAAGGATATTTAGCATTGTACTGGAGTGGAAACCACACTTTCCCCGCTGTTATGAAACATACTTTGCTGTCGTGGAGTATTCATGTCTCTTGATAATTGCGGAAGACTTATCACGCTGATTGCTAAACGTCATAAGGTCAGTAGACGGGTTCCTAGGCACCATTCACACACAGAGCTACTATCCCTAAAAACGACTCAACCCATGATCGGTTTCGATTGTGGAGAATTAGTCTCGCACACTGCACCTTCGTACTTGAACCCACAACCGTTTCTTTTTTGTCTCTTCTTGAAGATTTGTGTTCAATACATTTATGTCGAATGGGCAATGAATGTAAATCCACAAAAAATTATGTGAGAAGCTCCGCCAACAACAGTTACAACAATATCACTCAGTATAAAATCTTCTCTTATTGCTGTCACTTCAGCAGAAAGAGAACTCTTTCCTATCTAATCATTCGTCGAGTATTCATAGTACAATATAGATTCAAGAATCAAATCGGTATGGAAGAGAGAAATACATATGTCCATACTCTAGGAGTTGGGCCGGAGAAACCTCTTTGCACAGAATGTAAAGAGATCAAAGAAAATCTCTTATACCCGTTCCTTCTTTCCTTTCCTTTCCCTTCGCCAGTTCCAATTGTCCAATTCACCTATATAATTCACTACCCTTAGAATTCCACTCCTCGACTCCTTGACTCATTGACTCCCCAACTCCCCAGCTCCCATCTTTCCTTATTTGCGCATACATATTCATCTATCTATAAACCCACGCACGCACCTAGACATTACAAGTTCCTTAGATAAAAATGTACACATCGGACAAGAATCCAATCAGGAATGATGATTCCAAATCAAACTAGATCATCTATCCAAGCACTCTATATCGATATCAACATTCCAGCTCCTAGCCTTCACACCCGCAAAGTAAAAGTTAGAAAATATACCATACTAGCCATTCAGATGTTTTTACCATCACCATCATCACTATCACACCCCCAAACCACTCCTCTCAACAAAAATCCCCTCCCAAACCCCAACAGCAAAACTCCCTTCTCACTATCAAAAACCCTCAAATTCCCCTCAAATCCCCCCCCAAATATTCACACAAACACTACTAAAACATCTACATCCGCAGCTAGTTTATACCACCCACCCACTCCCCACTCATAAACTCCCCCTTCAATACACTTCCTTATTGCATAGGTGAGATCGTTCCATATCTCGTTATACAAGCAACGAATAATTCGTAGTGGAGATGGATTTATATATCCACACTCCCATCATACTGATACTCATACTCATACACGTACCCAGCGAAGAAAACCTCATTTTATTTACTACTCACTACTCACTACTCACTACTCACTACTCACTACTCACTACAAATAAAATAAAATAAAATAAACAAAGTAAAAAGATATACCACAACAAATAAAAACACAGTACAATACAATATAATACAATCAATCCCAACTCTAATTAAGATAAAAAAGTTGAGTCCATTTATATACTCACCTATATACCTACATATATACCCACCTATCTTCAATATACAAACACTAATAATATTCATTCCCCTCATACATTTTCCATTTATCTCTACTCTTCTCCATTACTTTCCTCCCCCTTCTCTTTATCTACCCATTCTTCCTTTCAACTACTCAAACTACTTATCCCTCATTGTTTAGCCCTTATTACTTAATCCTCATCATATATTACATATCACAAATCATTCAAACCCAAATAAGAACTAAAGACCTCACTCCCTCATTCACATTTTATTCATACTAGCAAGACAAGTAAAAGAGTATAAAATAATATAATATAATACAACACGATATCTCTTGATATCACCCTAGATACAAAGTCAAAAATGCCATCCATTCCTCGGCTAAATCCGCCATCCCAAAATACCAACGCAACGCATATTGATAAGATAGATAGTTGATCCTCCAAATTGCAAAATCCCATCATGCATGCATGTATACTCCACGCAAGCGAATCCCCAGGAAAATAAAAAAAACTCCTTGTCCAGCTTAAAAAGAACCCAGTTAACCCAAATTCAAACTCAAGTTGGTATCAAATCAAAAAGGACATTCCCCACCCCACCGGACTGTTTGGTCCAGATAGCTTATTTCTCTTCAATCCCCAAGAGCAAAATTCCTCCATAAGTCTCTGATAAATTTGAGAATCCTATTCAGATTCATCTTTATGATAGCCGCCAAAGTATTTATGAGCTCATTCACGCTATATCCGAGATATGTGATATGTGTTGATCGAATCGCGTTGTGAAAGGTTCTCGTCTCAACCAACCATCAGGTAATCAATCCACTTCTTCCCCTCGAATTCCCTCATTCGCCCATTCAAAATGTTCATGCCAAACTGAGAAAGACAGCATTCAAAGCGGCTTTATCCCACTTAATATACTTCCCCCTCCCCTTATCAATTTCATAATATTTATCATAAAACCGATCATATAATGGTTTTATCAAGCTTGAAATTTGTCTTGCCAAAAGTTCTCTAACTTCTTTCTCCATCATCAATGACTTATGTTTCTGTATTAAATCATCAAAAGATTGATTAAACATCTTAAATTTCTCCTTGATCTGATCTTTCTCTTTGGAACCCAGAGCCTTAACAACTGCTGCGCTATCGATACCAGTATTGCCGGAGCCAGATTGTGGGCGTGCATTACCGCGGTTTGTGTATTGAACGTCCAGTAGATAACCAGATGGCTCACGCCATGCAGCCGAGTAAAGACTTGTGCCCGTTTTGATCCATCTTTCCACCTCTCCCATTTTTGGTGCTAGTAATCCATTTAATTCACTCGTCTCAATCATACGCTTCACAACTGTCGCGTTATTTGCAATGAAAATTCCTAAAGCAGGCTTGCCACCTTTGAGTAATACTTTCGCTTTTTGATCCAAACTTGAAAGAAGAGCTTCGATTGTATCGATGCAGTAATGTGCGAAAATTTGTTTTCCATCTGCATTAACATCGAAAGATTTAAGACTAGGAATTTGGTCGGTTGAACCTTGAGGTGTGGCACTAGATTTCCAACCACCATCACCGATAGAGATCATAATACTTGAGATTGGTCGAAGGAATTCAACCATAGTCTGTAATCGCATCATGGTTTCGGTAGTCATTGGAACCGTGGCGGCATCAGGAGGTAATGTCTGTAGAAGGTTAATTTTTCGTCGAGTATCATCCAGGAGTTCGGCTAATGAGCCTTTGGCGGTTTCTCTAATCGGTTTGAGAGCTGATGCGAAGGAAGGTTTTAACTCTCCTGTCCTACTTTCCAGATTTGAAGAGAGATTTGAAATAATCTCAACAATCTCATAAGCAAGGTAACAGTCCGTTGTTAAATTTGACTTGATGTGGTTGTTTAATTCTCGAAGGGTTCGTGATAACTCCGCAATGGCTCCTTGACAAGTCAAATTGAAAACTTTCCCCCATTCGTCGCGAGTAAAAAGAGCGCATATGTTATCGTATTCAGCCAAGAATGCGCCTTCCATACCCATCGCATATGTTCCAATTCCATTAGTCCCTTGTCGATACATAGCATCCGGTGTCTTCTTCTTTGCGGTATTCATCGATGCTGACGCGAGATTTTGTAACGTGGTTTTCAGAAAAGGTCCCCGAACACTTGCATATGATTGCATAACCGGCGATTCCGTAACAAATCCAGATTGTCTAACAACTGAACCAATGTAATTTGTAATAAGACCCAATCTTGTAGTTTTATCTTGAGACAATAGAGGAAACGGTTGATTCTTGGTGATATAGTGTAAAGGTTCGAGTGGCTGAGAATCTTCTTGGAGAAGCCCTTGAAAATATGATTCCAATTGTGTGTTTCCCGACTTTGATAATTTGCTAAGCTCAACCATGGCTTGTTGATTTGATCGTAGATTCGTTCGTTTCATATCGGCGAGAGCTTTATTAACACGCTTAACAGAACTGAGGAAAACCGCCAATCCGACCGCTTCGGGGCTACGATGTATTAGTGACGTCTGCAGGTTGCTAACAGTAATGCGACATACCCTTTCCTAATGATATCCTCTTCATTGCTTTTGATATCTGATGGTTGTCGTATTCTGTCGATTGCCGCGATCACTCCGTCGATATCTGCGCATTTGTATGAGAATGGGTTGAGTAGGTTGGGTGATCAAAAACTTACTCTGGCCTAAAATTTGAAGCTTTTGGGTATTACCATAAATTGGCCCGATAGCTTCTTGCACCCCCTTTCCTGTCGCATCTAATCTTCCTAAACTTGCTTGAATTTTCTTTGTCAATTGACTCGTCTTTTCCAACCGACTCTTCAATACATCGACTTCAGCTCTTGCTTCCTCGTCGGCAGCTTGTCGTCCTCCTAAGCCCACAGCCATATTTGAAGATGTGAGTGACCAAGCTCTTCTACCAACGGGTACGGAGTACATATTGTCATTTGTGGGGGGTTTGACGCTAGACTGAATGCGATCAAATAGGGCGGTGGAAGATGGCAGGACTGTATGTGGAGATTCTGAGCGAGCGTGAAGAACATTAATATGTACCTAGTACCTAGCAGGTTGAATCAAGTTTGAGTGAGAGAGAGGTAGGAGGGATTTGTTATTATGATGATGTATGTGGATGATATTGTAGATTGATGAAGAAGTAAGAGGAAGAGGAGAAGAAGAAGAAGAAGAAGAAGGAGAAGGAGAAGAAGTAGAAGGAGAAGAGGAAGGAGAAGAAGAAGAGGAAGGAGAAGAAGAAGAGGAAGGAGAAGAAGAACAAGAAGAACAAGAAGAACAAGAAGAACAAGAAGAACAAGAAGAACAAGAAGAACAAGAAGAACAAGAAGAA